>PITA01001878.1:0-178691 GCA_004023965.1 Spilogale gracilis | reverse complement strand
ACTTCCCATAAAAAAGTAGTTGAATGTATTATTATTTATAAATAGCAGGAAAATGCAAATTAAAACCAAAGTTCAAAAAACAGCAACTGGCTAAATAAAATGCACAGAGTGAAATAATTTAAATGTGGTTATTTAAAATGTTTAATGTAGAAATTATTTATTGGTTAGAAAAGATGTGTGCTGTATCTTAAGTAAAAAATTCAAGTTTATGTCAGTAAAATCCCATTTTTTATAAAAGAGAGAGGTTGATTGTGTATGTGGAGTTTCTGCAGTCTTAAAATACACAGAGAAAAAGGTATAGAAGGGTATCCGATTATAGCAATACTAACATTGAGTTGTGACATCTTTTAGTAGATTTTTATTCTTTCTGTTTTGTCATTGCCTTTGATAAAGAAAAGTAACAATGTTATTTAAAACAAAAACACTGATAGTATAGAACTTAAATTCAGAGAGAAATTAAGTTTCTCCACTCTCATCTTCTACCTAGTATTAGAATGCCTTTTGCAATATGCTTACCGTTGGATAACTCAGCTGTTAGCCCAGTGCTTCTAGGCAAATGTAGCTCACTTAATTTCTAAGCAGGCTGAATGGAAAGTATCAATCAAAAAAAAATTATATTTTAAAATTCAGCTCTCCTTACTTATGACTTCTCTTTGGCTCTTGTTCTTTTTAAGTAGAAAGTAGGTTGAATAGGCTTATCTCTTCTTCTAAAAAGCAAGCTTCCCAATACTTAAGGACTGCTTTGTACTCCAAGTCTTTATTTACTACTATTTTTCCCCCACGTCTCTTTAATCTCTTGCCACAGGCAGTTGGTGAAGGGTGTGGAAGAGCAGGGAGGTCAAGAAGACAAGAATGCCGCTGGAGCAGACCTCTATTTTGAACAAGGAGCCTGGGGATCCTCTCACAAACACCCCATTTTCTACAAGAGGTTATCCCAGGGGCTCTACCACCGGGGAAGCGATGTTAGGTGGTACACACTCTATGTGAGGGAAGGTAAACACATGTGTGTCCATTTTAGTCTAGAACATGGAATTTTGACTCACATCCTGCCTATAAGACCTTTTTGTATCCAAAAGCATCCAAATGATTTCTGATGAACTCACAGTGAAAGTAAAAGAATGGAAAGGTGAATTAGACATAGCAGAGTGGAGGACAGACCTGCAGGAAAATTCTGAAAATGATTGTTTTTGTAACCCACAACCGGTTCCATGTATTTTAATTATTTTCACTATTAGATTGTCAGTACTTGGGTACTTGAAGGCTGAGATGTTTCTTTGAGTCATTTGTATACCCGCTTCAGACTCTACCTATAAAAACACTCAGTGATATTGCCTATGCTTCATATACAGAACCTTATGTTATGTCATTCAATATCCATATCTATATTCTTGCACACATAGACTCTCAAGATTAGAATCACATGCACATGACAGGTGTATCAGAGAACTGGCTTACTGAAAACACCCACATTTAAAAACAAACATTACACTGATTACACTGCTAGATTGAAATATACACAGAACATGAATGAATAAATTTTGAAATTATTCTATCCTCTATGGATGTGAGCTTTCTTATAGCATCATCAGTAAATTAGCCTAATTAGAAATTAATTGAAGAAAATTCCCCATACTATTTGCAAGGGATTAAATGGGTATCTGCTGGTTAAAGTTGGATTTTAAAATACTCAGTGTTTTTAATTTGAACTCTGGATGTAAACACTGGCTTCAAATTGTCCCCAGAATCTTTCTGGCCAAAGAAAACACAGTAATACAAGAACAGATTCTAATTTAGCAGAAAGTATGGGATGAAAACAATTAGATCCTTCGAAAATTTTAACTCTTGTACATTATGCAGATAGGTAATAATTCAAAATGCTATTTTCCAGGATCCTAAAACCTCTCACAGAGGCCCTATTTATTTGGACTTTCAAAATAGCTCAGCATAGGATAGAGCATGAAATGCATTTGGGCCACTGCATGGGTGTATTACAGCAAGTCAGCAGTGAGTCACAGTTCTCTGTCCCACAGGTCATAGATCAGTCTGTTCCACATCCTTAGAGGGAAAATTCCTGTCAGGTTATCTAGGGTGAAAATATTTCTCTCTCTTAAGCAGAAAGAGGGCAGCTCTCCAAAGGACTGTTTCAGCCCTGTTACTCACTGCTCACTCAGGGACATCCCCAGCTTAGAGACTCTAGATGGTAACCAGAAAAAGCTGGAGTCACCTACCTGTGCATTTCAGAATAGGGCAGAGATGCAGAACCAACCCTGACTTGCCAGCTCAGCCTCATGCCTGAATGTAAAAGCGGCCTCCTGAGCCCTAGGAAAAGCTGAGTCCAAGTGGGAAGAGAATCATGTAGGGATAGAACAAGGGTAAGAGACAAAGACCTGTCAAGAACTCCATATTCAGGTATCCACGCATATAACTCCAGAATAAACATGTCTGCCTCCTCTTCCTCCTTTAGCTCATGACATTTTTTATTTCAACTACGATACACCTGTTTCTAGAAGTGCTATGCTGTTCTCTTCCCAGAAATGACTGTTTTTCTTTGTTTGTTTGTTTTTGTTTTTTTTAGTAGTCACTATTTATCTGGTCACATTTTATTTCTCTAAACACATTAAATATAATTATTTTCTACTTTGTGTCTGGTAGTTCTAATATCTAGTCTTGTGACTCTCTTCAGCTCTCTTCAGTTGTTTCTGTTGATTTTCAATCTCACGGGTCTTGATTTGTGATTTGAGACTCTAAGTGAGGCACTTTTCCTTCAACTTCATTTTTGGAAATTTGTGAAGATGGGAGTTGGTGCAGATTTTCTCAGCGAGACCAGGCTTTGATGAGCTAGTCTGTGGGGGCACTTCTGATCCAGAGCCACTTGCAGTTATATTATTAGCTCGAAGTTGTTCAGTTCACTCTGATTGCGTGAATTCGGACCACAGCTCATGAAACATACCTAGTGTTAGGAACTCTCAATAGTACAACCTTCCAGCCCAGCTCAAAGCGACAGCAGGCTTCTCTGTCCAGCTGGCAGGGTTTGGTTCATCTTCTACTAAAGCTTTAGCCACCAGCACCTGTGCAGGAGTGTTTCCAGACTCCACCTCATGCCAGCTTTGTCCTTAGCTTCTGTCTTCTCTACTCTAAGCAGCTATCAGATAGGAAGGCTAATTTATCTCCCAGGATCCTGATTCTCACATCATTTTTTCTTTTTTCCAATTTTGAGTTTTCCTTATTTTTTGTGCCAACTCAGCTCAGCATTTTAATTATTTCAAACAAGAGGGTAGTTCGGGATATGTATTCCAGCAAAGTGCCAGAAACAGAAGTTATTACTGCTTTAAAATGATTCCCATTCCAATATATTTCCCCCACTAGGCAATATTACTAATGAGTCTCTTTTCCAAGACCATGCACAGAGTAGCCCAGAGTATGGGGCAAAATAAAACCCTGAGGAGCAGAACAAATGTGTCTCATGACATTCAGCCCATATGGACTCTGACCTCAGCTACACTCTACACTAACTTCTTTTGGTTGTTCCTATTTGTTATGCTCATTTCCACATCAAGACATTTGCAAGACCTATTCCTTCTTCCCCTCCTACCATCAAGAATTTCAGCTCAGAGATCTAAAAGAGCTTTCTAATATGCAGAAAAGTCATATCCCTAACATTTACTTAACACTGTGCCTCTCTTTCATGGTGTTATCACAATCCTAATGAAACGATTAATCTGGGGATTAGTAATTTGATGTCAGTTTCCCTGGTAGCTAAAAAGTAAGCTCTCATGCGAAGTTTTGTTCACAGAAACACCTCCAGTGCCCACCACAGTGCCTGTGATAGAGTAGTCCTTTGTTACTTCTCTGCTGCATGCATTTCTAAAGGAAGAGTTGAAAGGCATTATAAGGTATTATACAGACACCCTAAAAAGGGAGAAACTGCACAATAACCTTTTTCTTACCTTTTACTTTAAGTGTATAACAAATGTGGGAGTTAATGGCCATGTAGATGATCAATGGTGTGTAACAAATTCTCCCTTCTAATGAGGCAGGCAGATGGCCTGCTGTGTGGGGTCAGGGATGGGTGGGAGGGGGAGGGTGTGCTGCGGGGAAGTTGCTCATCATATTCAGGACCAGGAAGTTGCATGACTTACAATCTCAGGGTTTAAAGTGGAGAACAGCATTTATTTAAACCATTTAAACAATTTATACTCTTTGTCACCTCAACTTTATTTGAATTAAGATGTTGTATGCTCAATGTATCTAATTATTTATAATTCAACTTCTTAAAATATTCCTTATGGTGCATTATGAAGTAAAAATAATATAAAAGATAACTGTTGTAGGTATAAATGAGGGAATACACCAAGACACTAGCACCAGTAATCAACCGTATTTTGCCACTGAGTTGTATCACTTTGGGTGTCAAATAAATCTTGTGACAGTCTCATTTGATAGATTCCCATTTCATTCAAGCATGAAACAAATCTTTAAGGAAAGAAAACTCAATAAAATAAAATAATACTGTCAGGAAATGCTGTTTTTATTCTAAATTCCTTTAATACCATTCTCTTTATTATATGACCAGAATAAGAAACTCTTCTTAAAGATATCAGCAATAAATTTATGCTAAAACCCTATAGCACTAACTGAATATTCCATAATAAAATGCATAATCATTTCAAGTAGAATATTCCATAATTATAATTATCTCCATATATTTGCATGACAAAAGGACCTTTTTGTTTCCCATTTTTCTTGTGAAAAACAAAAATCAAAGCAAAGACAAAGCAAGCTCCTTAAACCAAGCATATATAAGTTTATATTAAAAAGAGAATTTAAAAGATAATTTTAATACAGAAATGAATCTATAATCTCTTGTGGTATTCTGAACTAAAGAATTGTTAAAACTTTCTTTGTAAATGAAACTGAAAATAAATTAGATGACTTACTATGAACAAGAAATAGATCGCTTTCTATAACCAAAGGATCTGGAATACCCCAAATTATGTGTGATATTAGATGTGATTTCAAATAACCATAGGAAAAATTCACTTCACAGGGTCAGCAAAGTACTTGTTCTTTTTGTTTGCTAAAGTACAGATTGAGGAACAGAGTAAGAGAAAGGAAAACCACAACAAAGGAAGAAAGAAAGGAAGGAAGAGGGAGAGAGAGAGAGAGAAAGAGAGAGAGAAAGAGGGAGGGAGGAAAGAAAGGAGGGAGGAAGAAAAGAAAGAGAAAGAAAGAAAGCAAAAGAAAAGAAAGAAAGAAGGAAAGAAAGAAAAAAAGAAAGACCACCTAGATAGTAACTGAGTCTAATAGAGGAGATTTAACCAAGATAGTAATATTTATGACCTGTCTCATAATTTATAAATTACTTGCACAACATACTATCATCTGAAATGATGATTGTATTCACATGAAAATCGCATATGAAGACTCAGGAAAGGCATGAGTCAACCTTTTGAAAATAAGGCATTTCAGCGAACAAACCTCTTTCCTAAAGATCAAAAAGCTAGTATCAGTAGAATCAAAGCTGCAGACAAGGTCTTCCTACTACATAGAAATGGACGTTTTTCCCACTACTTTGTGGCTACTGAATTTTAACTGAGAAAATGAACTGTTCCAGCCTAGCATGGGAAGATATGGTTTTACAACAGAAAGGTAGAAAGTATGACACAATATCAAAGCAAATGTTCACTAAATAGTAGGCTAGATTAATAGAAACATAGACCAGTGTGAAGGAGATAATTGGCTAGCTATAGTCTGTGGTATTAGACCACAACAGGAATACTAGGTCAAGTTCTGAGACCTTTGCTTTAGGAAAAGTATAGCTCAAGGGTCATTATCAACTAGCAGGACAGTCTTATGTGGAGATATTATTTGCACAGCCAGAAAAAGTGATGAAAAACTTGAAATCTGCATGCTTTGGGGCATTATGGGCATTGTCCAGCTGTCTATGGGATACTTGGCTCTCTAGTGTCTAATTCCCAGCAACTGTGCACATTTATTCTCTTTGTCTGCCCCTTGTAGGGATTTGATTTTCCAGACAACTGATGTAAATAAACTAAAGAATTTTTCAAAAGGAGGAGTCAGATGGTAAAGAAATAAACTATGCTATCTGAGAAGTGATTAAAGAACTGGGTAAATCTAACCTGAGAAAAGATAAGGCTTGACAATTAGACGAAATCTGAAGTCAGTTTTCATCATGTCACTATTCTGCTTTGAACCATGGAGAGGCTGCCCATGCTTCCAGGACAAAGACCAAATGTTTGACAAGTCAAAATAAACTCCATCCTCTATAATCTGATCTCTCCTTAAATTCACTTCCTCTCAGTGAGGAAAACCACAACTGACCACTTTGAACCTGGTGTATTTCAGACTCTATGTTCTCACATGGTCAAGGTCCTCCTTTTGGTCATCTTGTTTGCCTAAACAAATTATCCTCTTTTTCCTGCAATTCAGCACAAGCATCCCTTTCTCTTAGAAGCCCCCCTGATCCTTGCACTGCTAAGCACCACCTTGCCTGGGCTCCATTAATCCTAAACTGTATTTTCATTGTGGCTCGCCCTTCCTCCTCCTTTATGACTCCATGATGCCTTGCAGGCAAGGGACTGTGTCTTCTTTATATTTGAGCTCTTAGTCTTTAGTGCAATGCCTGGCACATGGAAGATGTCAGATATATATCAAATGATATTGATACCTCCTTTTCAATGTTTGAACACCTGGTGATGGAAGACACATCAGGAACACCCAAGGTGAGTGGGGACTAGAATTAGGACCTGTGAGTGACACTAATGGAACACAGATTTTCCTATGAAGTGGGAGAAAATTCTTGCAACAAATCAGAAGTCTTGTAAAGACAGAAAGGCCTCCCCGGCTGGGAGAAGCCAGGAAGACAGCCAAGCACAGGCTGAGAAGAGTCTAGCTCTGAAGAGTGAGTTGATTCAGTGGGTCATTAAGTTCCCTTTAATCCTGAGTCTAGGACTTCTCTGAATGTATTACTGCACCTGCAGAGAAGGTACTGTGCACAGAAACACCGCAATAAAGGTTTGGGGGAAGCAGTCTCCTCCCCAGGGCTGGGAGTAGGAGGGAATTCTACTTTAATAAATTGGCTCTTGAGGGAAAAGAAAATAAAAAGGGCCAATCTGGTAATTAGTGTGGTTCTGATGACTCTTGCTGAGGTTTTCAGAATGTTCCTAAATCACTACAGTATTTCACACAGAAACACTGCCAAGCAATAAAATGTCCTCAGGTTCATGACCAGAAATAGAACCCATATGCTTTGTCTTCTTGAGGAAAAGACATTATGCTCTGTAAAGTCTCCAGGAATATGGGCACCTTGAATTAAAATTTATAAATAAAGACCAAAAATAAATATGTTCTGCAGTCTGGAGAGAAAATCACTTTAGAATTCACATCTTTTTTTTTTTTTTCTTTTTTTTGGCTTGCTATAAACCTTCTCTCTCTACCTCTTACCCTCTTACCCTCTCTTTTGCTTAGGTTTCTAGCAAGCTTACGTCCTTCTTCTTCTGTCTCTTATAGGTGCAGAAAGATTCTCTGAATTCATTTTGTTCCACTGAATTGCTGAGACAGGACACTGCCTAAAACTGTTTCTTTTGCTAATGCAGTTACAGAGCTTCTACTCAGAGACAACCTTGATGGATGAATGGACAGATTTTAATTCTTGCTTCACATCGCACCCTGAGTTTCTAAAAGTGTAAAAGAATGCCATATACTTCTGCAATTTCTGGGAGCCACAGTTAAAAGACTAGTGTGTATAGAGGTCAGACCAAGAGATAACCCAAACAAACCCTGACATGCAGTCCCTGATGGGGGCAACTCTTCTCCCAAGAGCTTCCATGGCCTTTTCTCTGAAGCAATAGCCATGGCAGTGAACCAGAGGAGTCCCTGGCTTTGCATACAAATGTGACCACAGCAGCCTGTAGGAAGCTCCTTTGCTTTTCTCTGTTTGTTTCCACGTACATACGTAACAATCATAGTACTTACATCATGGGTTTTTTGGTAAGGGTTCATGAAATTAATCACTATGCAATGCCCCATATCTTAAGTATTTAAAAAGTGCCTTTGAAAAATTTGTTTTAGTATTAGCACACATCTGAGGCCAGATGACCCACAAAGTGTCCAATTATTAGAATATACTACAACCCTGCTTATGTTTACGTATAAACAACTGTGTATAAGAACTATATTATAGGGCACCTGGGTGGCTCAGAGGGCTAAGCCTCTGCCTTCGGCTCAGGTCCTGATCTCAGGATCCTGGAATCAAACCCCACATCAGGCTCTCTGCTCAGCAAGGAGTCTGCTTCCCCCTCTTTCTCTGCCTGCCTCTGCCTATTTGTGATCTCTCTCTCTGTCAAATAAGTAAATAAAATCTTTTTAAAAAGTCTATTTTAAAAAGAACTATATGATAGTTTAAATGAATCAGTATAAATCATTCTTACCAATGCAGAGAAATATCTCAAATGATATTGGATATATATTCATTCATTCATTTTTTTTTCACTCATAACACACGTATTTATTGATCTCCATCTGGGTACTAAGGATTTATAAGAAGGCCAGCTCTTTCCCTGAAGAGCTGATTGGATGCAAAGTTAATGTTTCTTTCAGCAACTGTGAGACAAAATGAGCAAATAAGACCTACTTCTGTCTTCATTTTAAACATATATTTCTAGGTACCGTGTTCCCAAAGAGTTGTCCCCATGAATCCCTAGGTATTTTTGTTTCCTTGGGTAAAAGCAAATACATTTCATACCATATTAAATAAAGTGCCTCTGAGTAGTCCTAAGTGATCTAAGCAAATGAGACAGAAGCAAAAGCCTCAAGAAGCATTTTCATTATCCATACATGGCTAAATATTTATTGTGGTCAATGCGATTGCAGTGCCCAACAGACACTGAATTTTTAAATGGTGTGTGCATAGACGACGGGTCATGATGGTCCTGCCAAGATTTTGTAGCATGAGTCCAAACCCATCACCTGGCATGTGCACAGTAGGATGTCACACAGAAGACCCAATATTTCCCTCTCTGTCTGTCTCTCTCTCTTTCTCTCTCTCTCTCTCACACACACACACGCACATGAATAAAAACTATCTGTTATGAGAGAAGATTTTGCTTGTTAGCTCTCACTTTCCTGAAGAAATACTGGATTTGGACTAGAAATATTCTCTTGAAAAATTCTATTCTCCTCCATGAACATTTCCACTTAGAAGAATTTGCCTTATATTGTCAGTTAATATTCAGAAACTTCTGTTCTATGACCAGAATGAGTGACTTCAGTTATTTCCAATAATGACAGGGATTTTGTTTTACTTTCTCTTTGTCTTAATGAAAGTGAAACCTTTAAGTATAACTGTAATTCAAGAAATTAAAATCTAGTAGATTCCCACTCTCCAAATAAAGTTTCATCAGATCTGTCTTTCATTCTGAATTCTGCTCCCTTTTATATAAATTTTCACTTCTCTTTGGCTTGGATGATTGATAAATTATCCTAAGGAGGCTATCTGTGTTTGAGCTAATAACCTGTCTAAAGGAATTAGAGATTTATTTTACAAAGCGAAGAATGTGACTCCCAAATCAGAGGGCAGAGAAACTGTCAGAGATGACAGAAACTGTCAGTAAATTAGTTTTGGAGCTGGAATAAGAATGATTTTTTTTTTTTCAGATTTGCTGAACTTGTACCATCTGACTAATGGTTACAGTATATCTCAAAGGCCAGCTGCAGCATGTTGAATAAAATCCTTGGTAGAAATAATACACAAACGACATAGCTTTAAGCAATGAGAAATGAAAGAAATAACTGTCTCATGTACTTTTACACAAAAGATCAAGTTAAATTTGTTTTAATTCAGAAGAACTTAAAAGAAAATAGTTCTTCACGGTTTAGATGTACTGAACAACGCTTTGTTTAAAAAAACTAAAGCTATTTTATCTGATTGATGCACAAAGGATTGTTTCCTATTCAGAGCAATTCTTTATGATTCTTTATATAACATGTTTCAAAACTTGGCCACATCATTCTGGGCCCTTGCTGAATCCAACTTTAATGTCTTTCAGGTAAAGGCTCAAAAGTCAACTTGAAATATCAACCTTAAAAAAAAAAAAATCCCATTCTCTGGCTGACACCATCCGGTGACAGGCTAAGTGGTTACATAGTTTTAACAATCCCACCCCTCAAACCATCAGGACTCTGTTAAAGGGAACCTACCAAACCGTACTTGGTTCTTGCCTTTCCTTAGATCTTTAATGGCCATTTGACTGCTGTTTCTTTTGGGCCCTGCTTTTTTTAACATCCTGGTGAAGTGTGTGTCTTCCAGGTTCCAACAATTCTAAGTCTGGCTAATGATGGCATAAGGACTCCAACTATACCACTGTGGGAAGATCAAGTCCCTGTCAGTCATTAGAACAGTGGGTGAGAGATTTTTACACCTCGAGAGGAAGATAGGGACAATGGCCCAGCTCAGCAGGAAGCAGTACAGAGGAAGAAACCACTGCTTTTCATCAGCCTTTAAGAAGAATGAGGATAGGAGCTTCTGCCTTTCAGCTCAGGTCATGATCCCAGGGCCCTGGGATCAAGTAGCAGGGTGAGCCCCCAGCTCAGCAGGAAGCCTGCTTCTCCCTCTCCCTCTGCCTTTCTCCCCCATCTCTCTCTCTGTCAAATAAATACATAAAATCTTTAAAAAAATAAAAGAATGAGGATAAAAATCTCAGGAAGGGAAATCAGACAGTCCAGGGAAAGCAAGAGGGAGTTAACTCCTGCGAAGCCGCGGGTCTGAGGCAAGAGCTAAAGGTTCCCAAAGGCTTAGAGTTCATTACCTCCTTCTGGGAAAGCAAACAAACAAGAAACAACATCCATTAGGGATTAATGGTTGTCTGGGCAAAATGAGAAGTCTCAATTTAAAGCCTGCTTGCACAAGTATTTCTATTTTCTAGGAGCCCTAAAAGAACGTCAACCATGGAACAAGGCAGCCCGTTTGCCTTGTGTCTGCTGAAAAGTAAGGACCACAGGATAATGACCATGAGACTAAAAATGCTTCTCCACTCCTAGGCCCTCACACTTTGGAAAAGTGCCGTTATAAGTCTGCCATGCTACCCTTTCCAAGAGCAACATTCTTCTTTCTTATCAGGTCACTCATATACAAACTATCTCTAAGAACTCCACTCGCTTTCTTTAAAAACAAAACAGAACAAAACAAAAAACCTTTCTCCTCAGTCTTATAATTTTGGTTTGGGATAAGTATGTTAATTTGGGTGTCCACAGATAAAATTATGGAATTATCTAAAGATTTGGGGAATAGAGAATTTATTTATCATAGTGTGAGAAAATTTCACCTATAAATAAAAAACCTAGAAAATACATAATAAAAAAAGCAAAAATCATAAAATCTATGTTCTAATGTATTCAGTTGAGAAAAAGAATCTATGCTGTAAACCTATAGCTGCTGTTTAAACAATCAGAGAGTTTTAAAACACCTGATGTTATAACCTAGTTTATTACAGAAACTTGATAAATATAAAATAACAGCTTTCTGGTTGCTAAATAAACATAGGTCACATTTTCAAAATGTAACCTAAACACTACCAGCCAAGTGCATTTCTTATCTGAAAATTCAGCAAGTAACCAGATATGCCAGTTATAAATGTATTGATTCTCAAATGCAAAATTACCCTTCCCTGCATTTCCTACCTATGGACTGTGGTGGTGAGTCAGCCACGTGTGGATGAGAATGTTGTCTCCAGCCTGTGTTCCAGAATGTGTGGTCCCTCAGTAACCTTGCAGTTGGGCTTGGCAATAACCCTTCAGCAGCAATCTCATTCCAGAAACCAGAACCCCAAATGGTTTCAATCCAAACTGCTGCGCTAACCTCTGCCACCGTACATACTAATAGTGACATCATCTCGGCCATCCCGGAACCCATAATACCAAAGCAAGCCTGGTTTCCTTAACTCCATGAGGTTCCCACAAAACTGCTACTCTTTTATCTGTGGCTTCCTAAGATTCCAGCCATTCTGCTCCCTTGCCTTGCTCCAGGCCACCTTCCGCTTACTCAGTCTCGGCAGACCTGTTAAACCACAAAACTCCTTGCTCTCCAGTGAATGGAACCACAGCTTCTCCAGCAAATGCTGAACACCTTCCAAGTTTGTCCTTCCTCCCTCTGTACTCTCCTCATCCCCACGATACCATATTGAGTCTTTTTCTATTTTACAATTACTCTCTTATACTTAAATAATTCTTTATATTAAACTTACTCTATTTAGCCAACTGTGGGAGTTCTCACTCTTCAATGAACCTAGACGATACATCTCAGTGTAGCTCTAATCTGTACATCCATATAGGAATAAAAATAAAATTATATATCAAATTCAAGGCCTTCCAAACTGACTTCATGTAATCTCTTCTCACTTTTCAAAATCCTAATATCGAAAGGTGGGTCTATGAAAAACATAATCCGGACTAGAGTTTTAAACTGGAGAGATAAGAAGCAAGTAGGTTGTCACATTATTAATTTATTTTAATTAAAAATAGTGACTGTTGAAAATTTGCAAATGGCCGTACTAGATTTCGTATTAGATTTACTCTCCCACCAGAAACAACTAGGAAACTGGACAAAGTATATGAAAACTTTTTCAGGCTTTGAACAGCATGCAACACCAGACTTTCAGACATGAGAGGAAGGGAAACAAACAATATACACATTTTAATAACTTGATTTTACGCTTTGAGGCACTTTCAGATCTCAGCATAGGTTGAAGTGATAAGTTAATTCAATGTCCTTAATAGTTGTGGAACTATTCAAATTATGTATTTCATATTGGGTGAATTGTAACAATTCATATTTTTCAAGAAATTCGTCAATTTTATTTAGGTTGTCAAATTTGTAGCATGTAGGGTTTTTTTATTTTTTGTTTTCAGTATTTCCTTCATAACATTTTGATGTTTGCAAGCTTTATTTCATTTCTCTTTTTTCAGTTGTTTCAAATGTGTTCTTAGTTGCTTAATGAAGGATTTTTATAATGAATTCTTTAAAATTTTTGAGCTAATTCTAACATTTCAGCCTTTGCTGGTATACATCTGGTGGGGAGGCTCTGGTTTTTTCAGTGGCATTTGGCCTCCATAAAGCAGTTATTTTTTTTACAAGCTTTGGTCCTCAGTTAGAAAGAAGCTTTTTGTTTGGGTTTGTTTGGTGGTTGATTTTTTTTGTTTGCTTTTTTTTTTGGTCTGTATCCCTTTGGACTTGTCAGGTTTGGGCTTTTCTAGCACATCATGTGGGATATATGAGGCAAGAATAAAACCCAGAGAACTCACCACCATATTATTCTTTGGGTCCAGGAATCCCAAGCCAGGCTTCCTTCTTCTCTTTATCTTTTGGAGTGTTATGTTTTGCATATCATGTTTGTGGTTTTTAGTTGTACTGAGCTAGAAGAACAGAGAAAGTACATATACTCCATCTTCACAAAAGCATAGAATCTTTTTAAATAAATAAAATGCAGAATGACCACAATGTGCAGAGATACCAACATGAGATCAGACTGTTTGGTTTCCAGCTCTGCCACATCTTGTCTTTGTGATCATGTGATAAGGAATGTATTGTTACAAGCATCAGTTTTGTCATCTTCAGGAGCTGGATCAGTACTGGTACCCACACCATAGGATTATTATGAGGGGTAAACGAGAGTCTGCATATGAAGCACTTATCTCAGTGTGGTGTTATTTAAACAATGAATTTAAATAATTATTTTTAATGCAGAGAATTAGTAACAGGACTGCAATCTATTCCTGCCCTTTACTGGGGAATGTCTCATAAAAGAAAGACGAGTCTCCCACGCCAAATCTTGCAAACCAGCTAACAGAAGACCTACTGACTAAAGCACTAATGACACTTCCTTGCAGGACCGTCCCTATCTCTGGTTTCAGCAGAATGTGCCATTTCTGTCTAGAAATGTTTATGGAAAAGAAAGCTAGAATGTACAGATTTATGAAGTTGGCTCCCTGGAAAATGTTATGTAAGTTTTGTAAATAAGAGAGCATAAAATGGAGTTTTTTTTTTTTTTTATGATCAAAACAGTTTCTTTTTTGCGTAAGTGATGGCCACATACATCTCCTAGAGACCTCATAGGTTAAATCTACATCAGAGCACAGGATAGGAACTGGGAATTATGTTGACAATTCTGGATTTCTCCTTGTTTTGTCTGTGTCTCGCAATTACCCAAATCTTTGAAATTAATAGTAAAGGTTGACACTGGTTAAATTTCTGATTTTAAGTGCATCTGATTTGATAATACAACTGTTCATATTTTCTACAATGGTGTATAAAAATATTATCCATAATTCCATTCCATCACCCATACAGAGCCACATTTAACATTTGTGGTTTTTTTCCCCGTCTTTGTGTATAACTATTACCAACAAGGAATCATACTGCATATAAGAATGCTTAGTTTTGCATTTTCTTTCCTTACTTTTTATCATATTGTGAATATTTATGTACCATTAAACATTCTTTAAAAACAAGATTTTTATTGACTATATAATTTATTCTCTCAAGTGGTTATTACTTTTTACGGAATCATTCATATCTTAGTAGTCAAGAAAATTGTTACATTTTTATAATAAACACAGGTAATATTTCAAGAATTATTCTTGTATGCTTTTCTAATTATTTCTTTAGAATAAGTACTTAGGATTTGATCTGTTGGACTAATGTGTTATGATGATTTTTAAGGCTCTTGATAGTTTGCCAAGTTTCCCGCCTCAAAACTGTATTCATTTATACTTCAGTTTGAGTATAATAATTCAATGCAACCACACAACACTGTACATTAAATTTATTTTTGAAAAATAAAAATGTATTATTTTGTCTTAATTAGCATTTTTATTCTAAGGTTGAAAATATCCCAAGTAGTTGTTGTCCTTTCTTAGAGTCCTCATTTTTTGACCATTTTTGAATAGATATTTTTTATTTGTTCCAATATTTTTATTTATTAAGAATATGAGTACATTGTCTGCCAAAGTGGCTGCAATCATTTTCATTGCTTTACAATGATTTTAAAATTCATGTTTTGGTTTTAAGACAATATTTTTTCCAATTATGAAAGCAGAAAACTTACAAAATAAAATATAAAGGAAGTAAAATATAATCTTACCCATACATAATCTTTAGTATTTTCTGTAATTATTGTATGTTTTTTGTTTACTTATATTTTGCTGGAAATTTTCATGGGAATCTGGGAGGAAGAAAACTGGGCAGTTGTGCTCACAAAATAATCTTATTACATTATCTATTTTTAGGAAGAGTAATATTTCAATATATAAGCATAGGAAAGTATACCAGAGCCAAAAAAGATGACTCTCCATCCTTCAGGCATGAGGACCTTTGCTGCAGTCATGTAAGAAACTTGAAAATAAAAAATGTGTAACTTTAAATGCAGCACTTCCAGTTAATTATTTAAGAGCCAAGATAATGCATAGCCCTCTCTCTCCATAGTTGGGCAGAGACAGAAAAGGGAATTAGGATTCTGGCATAGTATGTTTTAATATCAAATTAATAAAAAGACTGAAAGAGAACTCAAGGTCAGGAAGGGCATCCATATTCTTTGAACATAATAAGATCAATTACTGGCAGTGGGATTACGAGTCTTACATGTAAAGTCTTGTATGTGGGGCACCCATTGTCAAGATATTAATCAGTTCCGTGCAAGATATTTGATCTACCTAGATGTTCAGGTAGCCAAAGACTGGGGGGGAAAGGAAAAGAAGGAAAAGAAGACACGGTGCACAGTGCATGATTACAACCACTGTCCTCTCTCTCTGCTTCCTTTCCTGGCATTCACTTTGTCATGAGTTCTTCCCTCAGGAGTACAGGTGGTGGAGGAGAGAATAACCCTTGCTGACAACCAGAGCTGGAGGCTGCCAGTTGCAAAATCTGTGGACTACCAGTTGAGGCTTGGATAATGTTAGCTTCTAACTGGAAGGGGACCTGAGAAACAGGGGATTTAGTGTGTTGAGAGGAAGTTAAAGAGTTGAAGGCACAGAGGGGTAGTAGGTGGGCAGGTGAGGAATCATGAGGGAGAAACACTCAAGTGGAACACACTCCACCGGCCTAGAAAATACCTGTGTGTAGACATCGCGATAGTGTAGTCAGTGAAGCGATATAATAATTTATAGATTAAGGATTAGAGTGATTATCCAATACTAAGCTTCAATACCTGAGATGCCCCACAGAGTACGATTTTAATTTTACCACTGCAAGCCTTAAGTAAACAGATGCCTAAAACTTCTTTGAAATGCATGTATGTGAATATTTCCTAGAGGGATCAAGATGGTAACTGCTGAATGGAGGACTGAATTCCCTCCAGTCTTTGCAGTCAGTGTCAGGTATGTCGACCTCTTTAATCAAGCAAGAGAGTGATAAAAAGGATGAGATACAAAGTCATAGGATTTTCTTCCCAACTCTCAACACTACCACAATTACCCTCTCCCTCGCCCCTGGAAAGCCACAAAGACCACACCAAAAACAACTCCATGGCTTTGAGTACATTTCCGAATGACAGGCCAGAATTTTTTATACTTCTCTTGACTAAATTATTTAAATTAAGAAAATAAGGACAAAACACAATGTCTAAAAATTTTAAAATTCTGAGGCAGCAGTCAGATAACACTGAGCTAAGTATTTAACATGCATTTATTAGTAAGTCAGACCTCAGATATGGCACAAAATGACATTATGCCCAGCCATTTGGATTTTATAATGCAAACAAAGAGATCTGAATACCTAGATGATTCTTTCATCACCATTATGTTCATCTAGTGATGTGGAAGTAGATGGCACCAATAAGCACTGACATCAACCTGGGCATTGTGTAGCTCTGCAGAGGGGAAATATTCTGACAATAACTTTTCATCTTGCTAAACAGGCAGGGATGCTGGAAAATGGCCCTACAGAAGGATGAACCCACCAGGGAAAAGTGACTGTTCTGCAGCAGCTCCAAGGCAAAAATAGTAGAAATAGCCTACATTTTTAGTTATGCTCTTGAATTAATAAGTGCATTTCAACAATTCTCAAATTTCAATGAAATAGGATGTTTTATTAAGGTAGAGGAGTTTTTAGTAAATAAAATATACTTAAATAATGTAAAATTGTTTTTTCACAAGTGCAAGAATTTTGCTCTATTAAAGTTGGTCAAATCCAATATGCTTCCATTTCCAAATAACTTCTCTTGATTATAGGGAAATCTTTGTTGTGGATATAGAAATAGAAGTTTGAATTTTCCAATCTTTGTTTTTGATTGTGTCCTCCTGGGCTCATGTAGCTGCGAACTAGTGTCTCCTTTAACAGTTTCCCAGACAGATTTCACAGTTTTTACACTTCCTTCACTATTTAAACGGACACACTTAAGTTGTTGAGAGTGGCTCCTCCTCATTTAAATATCAGTTTCTTGTCTGATTGAAAATCTTTCTGTTCTTTCCCTGAAGTTCATGTCATAGCATCCTGGGATGGAATGAGAAAGACATGAACTTCTTTTATGCGTTTTATCCTCCTCCTTCTCCAATTTATCCTCTGAAATTGAACAGTGCTCAGAGACAATTCTGTGTAAATTAATGTGCTGAAATTGGTCCACCAAGAACTAATTTTCCCAATGGTCAGTTTATCAAATAACTCATCAGATGAATAAACTATTGTTTCTTTTTAAATATCTACATATTTTATGGCAATTCCTATTGAGTTGTAAGTTTTTGCTGGCTTGAAGTTTTTTATGAAAACTGAGTAACTTTAGTCTTTTTTTATGAAAACTGAGTAACTTTAGTCTTTTTTTTTACAGCACATTAAACTGACATGTCACATATGGTTTTGGGATTCTTTACTATGCTAGGGCTCTCAGGAGGACAATGGTCATGAACTGGTGGGGCATCTTCCAACTGAAAGGAATGATATTTTAAGTGATTACACAAAGTTGTGCCATATGGATTAGTAGTAGCCGGTGTTGCAGGTTTAAGATAGAGGCACAAGAAAGAGGATCTTTTGCTGGGAGCAATGTAGAAATGAGCATTGAAATAGAGCATATCTTGGGCTGCTGGAATGGGAGATGCTGAAGGGAAAGAGAAGGTCCATCTTGTATTATCCAAAGAAAATAGAAGATGGAGTGAATTATCCAAAGATAATAGAAGATGGGTGAAGATGTTGAGAATGAAGGCCTAAAAGGGAGTTGAAGGAAAGAGATGTTTCAGATAAAGTAGCATTCCTCTTCTTGTCTTTGATGGCCAACTTGTCCTGCTGGAAAAAGAGGTTCACTCTTATATAGTTCCTCTAAGATCTGTGTGTTCTGTTGACCTCAAACTGGTTGCATCACAACACCTTTCTCTAGAGTCTAAGCCTATTTGCCAATCACACAATGAGTCTGTGCAAGATGGTATCCTCCAATTTCACCCACCTTTGGTAGTCGAATATTATGCTTATGGGAAGGTGAAGGATTTACCCTGCACCACTCTCAGTAGTCTAGAACTTAAGGGGGAGCAGTCCTGGTCCCCATTCTGTAGGCAGTTAGCCGTTCATTTGATCTTACTCTAGTAGCACCAGGGAAGATCACAGTGTTTGCTGGTTAATGGGCAGATCAATGCCAGTCCAGTTTTTGAAAGCAATCCAGCCCATCTTTATGTGATTCCCTTGTGCTCCTCTTGGCATTGATGGGAAGGAATTACATTCTGCAGAGATAGTAGTTGCTCTACCAGTCTTCTCCTGACATTTTTGGAGGATAAAAGTGGAGATAGTATTAGCCTTTATTTCACACTTGTTGTTTATAAGTGGCATTCATCTGAAGTAGTCGATTGTGTAACAAACTGGCTGATAAATACTTCGGCTATCATCAGTGATGGAATTTGTTCTCTGAGCTTGCTCTTCTCAAGAAGTCCTATAATCACAGGCCAGTCTCAGAACACACAAATCAAGATATTTAGTTCCTTTGGTCTCCAGCTTTGGTTCTTGGTAACAATTCTAGGGCCCTGAAAAATCCCACTGGCCATTCTATATCATTCTCTTTAAAGAGTTTAATAATCCTCCCATGACAATAAGTATGTTATTTATGCATATATTTAAAATATGCATATACTTACATTATCCAATGCTTATTAAATACATATATATTTAGTTATACTAGGCTTCAGGTGATTTAACTGAAACAAAAAAATGAATATAAATAAATAAAATTAGATCCATGAAATCAAAATGCTTAAGTTTTAAGGGGAGAATAAAAAAGGCCTTCGTATGTGTAGATAAAACACAGTGATGGCTAAACATGAGAGATTACACACAAAGGATGGGGCAGATTTATTTGATTCAGGTCTTGCAAGAAGACAGGAATCAGAATCATAAAAATAGAAAAGATATAGGATATTATATAGGTATCACCAGAGGATCTGCTTCTCTTCTGAAATACAGCTGATAATAAATTTTACTCCTTTGAATTATTTTTCCTTAACTCTCATGAAATCTTAGCTCTGTATATAGCCTGATTTGGGCCTTCTCAATTACTATATCATGGAATTTTAAGAAAACATTTCTCTAGTCTATATTTTAGTCATATTTTTGAGCGCTTACTTCTATACGCCTATCAGAAATAAAAGATTCTGGGTTTACCCTCAAGGAACAGTCCTGTAATAAATATGACGAGTGATTCATACTATCTGTTCATTCAGTTTGCCCATTCTGGTGGGGAAACTGGCAACTTAGAATCAAGATAGTATTGCATGTGTCAGAAGACATGAATTAGACTTGTACCAAATCTGAATGACTGTAAATGTTTTCTTCTCTATAGTGAGGGAAAGTTTTCTATTCATCTGCCCCCTAGGATTTCTGGACTGGCATATCAATGTCTTCATTTCGTAAAACTAATAGAATTTGAATAGCATGCATTCACTGAATTCTCAGCAACAAATTTACAAAATTTACAATTTACCAATTTGACACCAAGAATGGTTTAGAAAAGTTCCTTGCTGAAGGTATAATTTCACCTGATATGAAATATATATCCATAGTGTGAATATTAAGATTCAACAATAGTTCTTGATTCTTTTGAATTAAAAAGAGAATATTTATAAACTTATCAACAAAAAAGAAATTCCAAAAGCACAAGTTTGAAATTCCATATGCATGTTTGAAATTTTAAATATAAAATAAAAAATGAAATGTTAAATATAAATAATGAAGTAAGAAATATTTTCTCAAATACAACAATGTGATTAGTCATAATATTAAATGAACTTTCATAAACCTATGTGTTTTTAAATAACTAAGACACAAAGGAGAATGGAAAGATCAAGAAACCTTTAGCATATTCACCAAGAAGAAACAGAAATAGTAATTGATTATATAAATTCTATCAATAACATTTAGAAGGTAAATGTCTCAAACTACTAGGAGAAATTATTTCTGATCATAAACTCATGCTGATTTTTTTTCATAATTCACAATATTTCTAAAATTTCTAAAACATATCTATATTATTTTTATCACTGTAAAATATTAACATTCCTACTATGAAAAGCTTCATACTTACAATAGAAAGAAAGGTCCAATCAACCCCCATTCACCTAATTCCTTGAATTAATAATTTTTAAGATTTTGCAAAAATTGCTCCATGTATCATTTAGTTTTTCTTCTCCTTATCTCTTCTTCCTCTTCCTCCTTCTCCTCCTCCTTCTTATGTTATTGTTCTTAAAGTTAAAGTAAATCCCAGCCATCACATCATTCCTCAGCACATATCTTCTAAAAGAATGGACAATGTCCTGCATAATATCATTTTCACATATCACAAAATTAGCAATAATTCTTTTGTATCAATATTATCAAGCACATATTCAAATTCCTGTTTTGGTTTTTGTTTATCCAACAAGAAGATCTAGCATTTGTAAATATTTATACACCCAATTTGGGAGCACCCAAATGTATAAAATAATTGATAACTAACATAAAGGAACTCACTAATAATAATATAATAATAGTAGGGAACTTTCACACTTTACTTACAACAGTGGACAGATCATCTGAGCAGAAAATCAACAAGGAAACAATGGCCTGAATTCATCTGGACCAGATGGATTTAACAAATGTTTTCAGAATATTTCATCCTAAAGTAGCAGAAAACACATTCTTTTTAAGTGCACATGGGGCATTCTCCAGAACAGATCACATACTAGGTCACAAATCAGATCTCAGCAAGCACAAAAAGATTGAGATTATACCATGCTATTTTCAGACCACAGTGCTATGAAACCTGAAGTCAATCACAAGAAAAAATTTGGAAAGACCACAAACACATGGAGGTTAAAGTACACCCTACTAAAGAATGAACTAGGGTCAACTAGGAAATTAAAGAAGAAATTTTTAAAAATACATGGAAACCAATGATGATTGAGACACTATAGTCCAAAACCTTTGGGACACAGCAAAAGCGCAGATGATAGTATTCAGCAATACAGGCCTACCTCAAGAAGCAAAAAAATCCCAAGTACACAACCTAACTTTACACCTACAGGAGCTCTAAAAAGAACAACAAATGAATGTAAAGCCTGCAGAAGGGAAATAATAAAGATTAGAGCAGATATAAATACAGAAACAAGCAAACAAAAATCAGTGGAGCAAATCAATGAAACCAGGAGCTGGTTCTGTGAAAAAATTAATAAAATTGATCATTTCTTTTTATCAAAGAGAAAAGAGAAAGGACACAAATAAATAAAATCATCACGGAGAGAAGAGAGATCACAATAAACACCACAGAAAAACAAACGAATATTGAAGAAATGGATAAATTCCTAGAAACATAATCTACCAAAACTAAAACAGAAAGAAATAGAAAACTTGAACATACCAATAACCAGCAAAGAAACTGAATCAATAATCAAAAATCTCTGAACAAATGTAAGTCCAGGGCTGGACAGCTTCACAGGGTAATTCTACCAAAGATTTAAAGAAGAGATAATACCTATTCTACTCAAACTGTCCCAAAAAATAGAAATAAAGGAAAGCTTCCAAACTCACTCTACAAAACCAGAATTATTTTGATTCCAAAACCAGACAAAGACCCCACTGAAAAAGAGAATTACAGACTAATATCCCTGATGAACATAGATGTAAAACTTTTCAACAAAATACTAGCAAACTGAATCCAACAGTACATTAAAAGAATCATTCACCACAATCCAGTGGGATTTATTGATGGGCTGCAAGGGTGATTCAATATTCACAAATCAATCACCATGATACATCATATTAATAAAAGGATAAGAGCCATATAATCTCCTTAACAGATGCAGAAAAAGCATTTGACAAAGTACAGCATCCATTCTTGCTACAAACCTTCAACAAAGTAGGATGGAACATAACTCAATATCATAAAGGTCATAAATTAAAGACCTGCAGCTAATATCATCCTAATGGGCAAAAACTGAGAACTTTTCCTATACTGTCAGGAACAAGACAGGGATGTCCACTTTCATCCTGCCATTTAACATAGTACTAGATGGCCTAGCCTCAGCAATCAGACAACAAAAAGAAATAAAAGGCATCCGAATTGGCAAGGAAAAAAGTCAAACTTTCACTATTGGAAGGCAACATGATACTGTATGGAGAACACCCAAAAGACACCACCAAAAAATGCTAGAACTGATACACAAGTTCAGTAAAGTTGCAGAATATAAAATCAAGGTACAACTCTGTTGCATTTCTATACACCAATAGTGAAGCAGCAGAAGGAGAAATCCAAGAATCAATCCAATTTACAATTGCACCCAAACCATAATACCTAGGAATAAACCTAAACAAAGAAGTAAAAGATCTGTACTCTGAAAACTATAAAACAAAACACTGGTTAAAGAAATTGAAGATGACACAAAGAAATTGAAGATATTCCATGCTCAAGGATCTGAAGAACAAATATTGTTAAATGTATATACTATCCAAAGAAATCCACACATTTAATGCAATCCCTATGAAATATCATCAGTATTTTTCACAGAGCTAGAACAAACAATCCAAAAATTTGTATGGAACCAACAAAGATTCCAAATATCCAAAGAAATCTTGAAAAAGAAAAGTGAAGCTGGATGCATCATGATTCCAGACTTCAAGCTATATTACAAACCCATAGTCATCAATACAGTATGTACTGGCACAAAAACAGACACACAGATCAACGGAACAGAACAGAGAACCCAGAAATGGACCAACAACTATATGGTCAATTAATTGACAAAGCAGGAAAGAATATCCAATGAAAAAAAGATAGTCTCTTTAAAAAATAATGTTGGGAAAACTGGACAGTAACATGCAAAAGAATGAAACTGGACCACTTCATTATACCATACAAAAAAATAATTCAAAATGGATGAAAGACCTAAATATGAGATAGGAACTGATCAAAATCCTATAGGAGAACACAAGAAGCAACCTCTTTGACCTCAGCCCTAGCTACTTCTTATTCAGTAAATCTCCTGAGGCAAGGGAAACAAAAGCAAAAATGAACTATTGGTACTTCATTAACATAAAAACCTTCTTCACAGCCAAGGAAACAATCAACAAAACTAAAAGGCAACCTACAGAATGGGAGAAGATATTTGCAAATGACATATCTAACAAAGGGTTAGTGTCCAAAGTATATAAAGAACTTATAAATAACAGCCAAAAAACCAAATAATCCAGTTAAATGGGCAGACAATATGAATAGACATTCTTCCAAAGAAGACATCCAGATAGCTAACAGAAACATGAAAAGATGCTCAACATCACTCATCATCAAAGAAATACAAATCAAAACCACAATGAGATATTACCTGATACCTGTCAGAATTAACAACACAGTAAACAACAGATATTGGCAAGGGTGTAGAGTAAGGGAAATCCTCCTACACTGTTGGTGGGAATGCAAACTGGTGTAGCCACTCTTGAAAACAGTATGGAGGCTCCTCAAAAAGTTAAAAATAGAACTACCCTACAATCCAGCAATTACACTTCTAGGTATTTACCCAAAGAATATAAAAATACTCATCTGAGGGGATACATACACCTCCCAATGTTTATCAACAATAGCCAAATTATGGAAAGAGCCCAAATGTCTATCAACTGATGAATGGATAAAGAAGATGCATTGTGCATAAATACAATGGAATATTACTCAGCCATCAAAAAGCATGAAAGCCTGCCATCTGCAATGCTGTGGATGGAGCTTGAGAGTACTTTGATAAGAGAAATAGAAAAAGACAAATACTGTATGATCTCACTCATAGGTGAATTTAAGAAATGGAACAGGTGAACATACTTGAAAGATAAAAAGAGGGCGCCTGGGTGGCTCAGTTGGTTAAGCGACTGCCTTCAGCTCAGGTCATGATCCCGGAAACCCGGGATCGACTCCCACATGGGGCTCTCTGCTCTGCAGGAAGCCTGCTTCTCCCTCTCTCACTTCGCCTGCTTGTGTTCCCTCTCTAGCTGTGTTTCTCTCTGTCAAATAAATAAAATCTTTAGAAAAAAAAAAGAAAGATAAAAAGAGAGGCAAAAAGTAAAACAAACTCATAACTATAGAGAATAAACTGAGGGTCGCTGCAAGGGAGGCGGATGTGGGATGGGCTAGATGGGTGATGGGTATAAAGGAGAGCATTTCTTCTGATGAGTATTGGTGTTACATGTGAGTGATGAATCACTAAATTCTACTCCTGAAACTAATATTACACTATATGTTAACTAGAATTTAAATAAAAACTTGAGAAAGAAAGGAGAAAAAAAGAGAAAGAAAGACTTTTCTTTTGTCAATTTTTGCTGACTAAAATGTTTTTTTCTTTCCAAAACTGACTTTCCCTCTAATAATTTTAGAATATATATCTCATGAACTTGATTTCTTTTCTGCCTATTTTTGTGTGTTTTTTCTTTCATATTTATTGTCTATGATTGATCCAGAAATCCACAGCTGCTTAGTTAAAATAAGTATTCATCTGATTTTGTTTTTGAAGTTATGAACCTTTTGTTAAATATTTTAGTGAATTAAATGTGCTATTTCAATTTCATATTCCCCAAATAATTTCATTTAACAAGGACAGTGAGCAAATTTAAAAGTCTGACCCTTTATACATTTTAAAGAGAATTTTTTTGTTGATCTGAAAAAAAAAAGTCATGTAAAGACTTTTGCTTTTTCTCCAAACCTGAATGAATAAAAATCAGTTATGACATTTCAGCAGCAATTCCAACCTAGCTTCATCTTCTTTCCTCTAGAATCAAATTTGGGTTTCATGAAAAAAGTAGGGCACCATTCAGCAGATTCAGTAGTTCCCTAAAATCATCACAGTTCAGTCGCCTTAACCATTGTACATGTGCTGAAGTGCCTTTGCCCATTTATGTAGTTGTTTAGTTTTGTAAGAACATGTGTTCTATTCCAACATGTGGGACTATATTGTTTTGGAAATATACATAGTGCAATAAAAATGCAAAATACATAAATATTTGTTTCTCCTGTTTTATTCTAAGGATTATTTTCTATAGAGAAAAAAGAACACATAACAGATCTTCCTTTTAGTCCAGAAGTTTTCCTGATCCTAGGAACAGAGGCTAGGAGTTATTGATTAGGTTGCTGGAGTAATTCATCACTTTTTACCATCAATTATGGAGGGTTTTTTTGTTTTGATTTTGTCTTTTTTTTATTTCAGTGAGTTATTTCAAACATATGAAATTTAGTAGTGAACCAAGAATCAATAGTAAATTTAAATTTTCCTCCTATCAGGATTTGAGCAGATTTACATTTCTTTTTTTTTTTAAGGTTTTATTTATTTGACACAGACAGAGAGATCACAAGTAGGCAGAGAGGCAGGCAGAGAGAGGAGGAAGCAGGCTCCCTGCTGAGCAGGACCCTGAGATCACGACCTGAGCTGACCCACTGAGCCACCCAGGTGCCCAGCAAATTTACATTTCTAATCCAATTTTGATCATGAAGACACATCAAGTCAATTTCTTCTCTTACTTGGAATTTCCAACCTCTCTGTCCATGCTTCTCTTTCTGTGACCCATTTAGCCAAGAATTCTTTGTTGTTGTTGTTTTTTTTTTAATCAGTCTCTATTATGCCCTAGTACCTAGTGTCTGAACCGAGGCACAGGGCTGG
Organism: Spilogale gracilis; assembly: GCA_004023965.1. Lineage (NCBI taxonomy): Eukaryota > Metazoa > Chordata > Mammalia > Carnivora > Mephitidae > Spilogale > Spilogale gracilis. The sequence goes on along the minus strand of PITA01001878.1, from coordinate 152,549 downwards.
AGAGGCTGATGAGTTACTTGAAAGACAAGAATATAGGAAGTGTCAGAATACAGATTGTTTATCAAAAGTTACTTGTTATTAGCAGTTATTTTCTAAATTCACCTATTCAACTTACCGATTTGTTTAATCCTGATCTCCTTACCTGAATTGCCCCCGCAGCACCTTGTGTCGGCAATGTCAGCCTTGGACTTTGAGTTCCCAAGAGGCAGATTATGTCTGTCTAACTTGCTGTGTAGTGCAACTCATAATGCTTGTTATGAAAATAGATTCTCAAAGTGTTTTGATGGTGATAAACTTCACTGAGTCTATTTTAATATCTTATTCTGGTTATATTTTAAAAGGGAAACATCACTATCAGTATACCACACAATTAACCCTTATGCATTTGGAAAAAAAAACCCCAAGATATGAAATGTATTTGAAGTTTATATCTGACTTATCTGAACTATATTAATTTTGCAGGAAAAAACTTGGTGGGGATGAAATCCAAATGTCATTGAAGAGCATGTTTAAATTTAAACATACCTTGAAGATTAGGCTTCTGTTAATATTCGGTTAATGCTCCAAGAGTTTATGTTTAATTTAGTCTTCATTCATTTAAAAATTTAGAGTTAGATTTGGCCCAAGACTATTGCACTTTCTGTGTATGATACCAATAATTATGTGACTCTGAAGTGATAGGTTTCCTTAGTTTATTCTAAGGGTGCACGTGTAAGCAGAAAAGTGTCAAGAGAACTCACTTATAAGACAAATCACGACATGTCACAAAACTGTCCTAAGTCAATAATGCTAACTCATACTCCAGTAAATTTACATACAAATTTTTCCACCAATATTGAAAAATGAAGTTTTATTTACAAAAAGAGATTTTTTTAACTGATTGCCTAATTTATCTTATCCAATGTAATTGAAAGAATAATTTTTGTGCCTATTTTTTTACACATAGTCATCTAAGAGTATGTGTAATACATTTACCTCAGAAATTTTAAGAAAAAGACCAACTCTATTAGGGTTTTGCAACACATATTTCCAGTACATATTGTGCATATTTTAGATGAACATGACCAAGAGAAAGCTCCATACTTCTTGTGCAATATCATATCAAACACAATTTTATTTGAATTTCAAAACAAAAGCACTTCCAAAGGGAATTAAATATTTCATTATTTTAAATAATCTAGAATTGTTCCTCTTTGAGTTCAGTTAATTAAGGAATGGGAAAATATGTAGACTGTTTTAAAGTCAGGTTCTTGAATCACTCTAAATCAAAACCCCTATAGTGAAGCCGTTGCATTGCGTTTCTGCTGGCTGTAATGCTACTCCTAGCAAGTACCCTCTGGCCTACCCTCAGGAGTTAGTGCAGGCAATTACATCTCTGGGAAGTCTGTTTTCCCTGCCATGGTGCTTTAGCTCTGATTCCTCTCTGGAAACATTTTCTTTTCTCTTCTCAAGATTGATTTCTTATACCTCTTATAAGTTTCCAATTCAAGTCCTACCTTCAATTTAGATTCTTTGACCATTCTCATTCACAATCCTCTTAGACTAGGCCAGACCCATTTACTTTTAGTCACAAAAACAATTATCATATAGGGTACCCAGGTGGCTCAGTCTGTTAAGTGTCCGCCTCTGGCTCAGGTCATGATCCTAGAGTCCTGGAATCGAGTCCTGTGTCAGACTCCTCATTCCACAGGGAGTCTGCTTCTCTCTCTGCCTCTGCTCCCCCGCCATTCATTCTCTCTCTCTGTCTCTGATAAATAAAATCTTTTAAAAATTATTATAAAATAATCTCATTTTTGTTATTTAACTTTCATATTAGTTTTAAACTTTGTATGTTCTTAAACTTCTCTTTATATTTTTTAAGATTTTATTTATTTGACACAGAGATAGAGAGAGAGAGCACAACAGGGGGAGCAGGAGAGGGAGAAACAAGTTCCCCGTTGAGCAAGGACCCTATGTGGGGCGTTCCATCCCAGAACCCTGGATCATGAACTGAGCCAAAGACAGATGCTTAATGGGCTGAGCCACCCAGGCGCCCCACAAACTTCTCTTTAGAGGGCAGAGTCAATGAATTAAAATTTCATGTATCTCTTTCATTGCCAAGTGGAGCACAGAGTGTTCAATAAACATATACTGAAGAGAGTGAATGAAGACAGTGAATGAAGGGGATGACCTCCTGAGCACTCTTAAACTGAGTTAACATTGTGTTATCTCTATGGAGTTGTTGCATCTGGGTGATAGCAGATGTGAACTCTGATGACAAGAGGTAAGAGGCTTGCGTCTTGATGCTGGGTACATACTCTTGAGCTTATAAGGATATTTGATTAAATCCAATGAATAATATGGTTTGCTGCTGGATATTATGTGTTTGATGGATTAAAATTAGTCATGTGTCCAGAAGTTTTGGCAAAAAACATACACTTTTACAAATTGAAAAAATAATGTAGAATAACATTTCTTGGACACCTGGGTGGCTCAGGTGGTTAAGCGTCTGCCATCAGCTCAGGTTGTGATCCAAGGGTCCTGGGATTGAGTCCTGCACTGGGCTTCCTGCTCAGGGGAGAGCCTACCTCTCTCTCTCTCTGTCTCTCATGAATAAATAAAATCTTTTTAAAAATATATCATTTCTTTTATAAGAAGAGGTTGGGTCAGAAAGGAAAAAATAGAGCAGTCACAAGTGGTTGAGATAAGTTGGATTCAACACACATTTTAATTGGCAAGCACTGCTTTCTTTATTCTTTTGCCTCATTAGAAAAAAAAAACATGAATGAATAGTTCTATAACTGAATTGCAAGAGCAAGGAAGTTACTGAGGAATAATTTCATATTGAGAGATAGGTGCCTGCCAATTTAGGGCAGGGACTTTTCATATTTTATTTTTTGTTTGCATAATTATTTGTTTTTTGTTTAACTGAAATACACACATACAAATACACACACACAAAAAAAACAAAGTTCAGTGAGTACAAGAAAAAAGACAAAATCATAAAGAGAAACCATTTGTGATTCTTAAAGTATTTTTGCATCTTTTAAAATTTATAAAAATAAGAAATAAAAACAATAAAGAAAAATATATAGTATTATAAGAAAGAGAAGTTATAAATTGATGTTATTTCTGAAGACCCTCCCTTATAACCATACTTTCACAAAGATTTTGAGTCCAGAGCCATCATGTCCCTGAGTGCCCCACTTCTTTACCTTTCCTATTTCTCATGTAAAACTTACAGAGATATAGGAGCTTGCCACATAAAAGAAAAAAATTATGTTAGTGGCACCTGGGTGGCTCAGTTGTTAAGCATCTGCTCAGGTCATGATCCTGGAGTCCCAGTGCTCCAGAGCCCCGCATTGGGCTCCCTGCTTGGTGGGAAGCCTGCTTCTCCCTCTCTCACTCCCCTTGCTTGTGTGCCCTCTCTAGCTGTGTTTCTCTCTGTCAAATAAATAAAATCTTTAAAAAAAAAAAGGAAAAAAAATGTGTTGACAGTTTTGTGGAAAAACTGATTTTTTTTAATCTTCAACAATTTTTATGTTTCACAAAGAAGGCCTAATTGAGTTTTGTGTCTTGACTGATAACTTTGTAAAAGTCTTTATATTTCTCAAACTGGGGTTAGCAAATATATTTTCAGGCTATATATGAGATTTTTTTTTAGTATTGAATTTTTGTTTCAATAATAACCTAAAAAAAGAAAAAATAAATATAAACACAACTTGAAAACAAGCCAGAACACTTCATAATCTGCTTTCCATTGGCTATTACATTTACCATGACACAGACAACAACCAAAAGAATCCAAAATATATTTAATTTTTTATTGATATGTCTAAAGGACATTGAAACCAATCTGAATTATAACCCAAAATAATGCTCCATGGAAATTCTCTCTCCCATTGCTTTAGGTTTTAATACTGCTTATGCCCTTCAACTTCTCTCTCTTTTCACCCTCACTTGAACCCTTACCCATATAATGGTTCCTTCCTTTGTTCCCGTCTCCATTCTCCCTTTTCCTTCCTATCATTTATTTTTCTCTCAGATAGATGAATATCTCCCCTGTTTTTAGCATCTTTTGCCCACATCCCCAATCTTATCAAAGATTATTTTAATACAATTAAGTAAGATTTATTATCTGTACAACAAGAACAAAGAAAAGGAAAAAGGAAAATGCTTGCCTGGTGAGACATAAAGAGGTAGGAAAAAGAAACGTCTGAAAAACCATATACTAATAATTTTTGTGACTGTACGATAAGGTATTTTAACCTTATTTTGGATGACCAAATAATTTCCATTCTGTATTTGAGTTACAGTCTCATTTGTGTTATGTGACCACAAAAATCAAGAGCATTTGTGTTTAAAATCACATTTTTAAAACATTTCAAGCTTGGGACTGAAGTTCTTGAACTTGAAAGACCTATGGTAATTTTTTCAAAGGTCCTCAAATTTTTACATTTTAGAATTCTGAATTGAAAGGATGAACTCTCTAAGATGGGGTAAATGATAGATTTGCATGGAATGTTTGGAATGGAAGCACATGAGAATGGTAGTGAATGGGAAAGTGAAGAGTTCAAGGTACCACTGGCTCTATGATTCCAAGTATAAAAATAAAACAGAAATTAAAAGGGAAATGCCAAGTATTCCTCCTATGGGAAGGAGGAGTAATTTCTATAGCTATCTAAACAGGCTGGCTGGGATGAATAGATATTAAAATTTAGTTTGTAGGGGTACCTGGGTGGCTCAATTGGTTAAGTGTCTGCTTTCATCTCAGGTCATGATCCCAGAGTCCTGGGATCCAGCCGTGCATCGGGTCCCTATTCACTGGGGAGCCTGCTTCTCCCTCTGCCTGCTGCTCCCCCTGCTTGTGCTCTCTCTTGCTCACTCTCTGTCTCAAACAAATAAATAAAATCTGTTTAAAAAAATCAGTTTGTTAAGGAAACTAATTTAACAAATACTTTCAATAATGTACCCCCATTTATTCTTCAACAAATATTTATAATAAAATTATTTAAACATTGTATTGAAGTAAATGCATGCAAAATATACACACATCTTAACTGGCGTCTTGAATGAACACGATCATGTAACCATAAGCAGATCAAGAATCACAATGAGGCACCCTATTGCACATACTAGGATGGCTAGAAGGGAAAAAAAAAAAAAAAAGGAAAATAACAAATGTTGCCACGGATGTGAAAGAAATTGGTACCCTGATAAATTGCTGGTGGAAATATAAAATGGTACAACCAATTATTGCAGACAGTAGTTGGCTTTTCCTCAGAAAATTAAACAATGAATTAACATATGACCCAGAATTTCCACTTGTATGTATATAATTCCTTCCAAGTGAAAACAGATACTTAAACAAATACTTGTACACAAATGTTTTTAGCAGCACTATCCACAATAACCAAAAGGTAAAAAAAAAATCAATTTTCCATCAGGGACCAACAGATAAACAAACTATGGCATATACAAAAAATAGGATATTAATCAGCCATAAAAAGGAATAAAGTACTAATGCATGCTACAGTGCATATAAACTTCAAAAACATCATGCTAAAAGTAAGAAGCCAAACACAAAAGGATTTATATGATTTCATTTATAGGAAATACTCAGAATAGGTGAATTCATAGCAACAGAAATTAGATTGGTGGTTGCTGTGGCCTGAGGGGAAGGGATAAATGAGGAGTAATTGCTTAATAGGGACAGGGTTTTCTTTTGGGATGATAAAATGCTTGTAACTTGACAGAGGTGGCAACTTACCAATATACTAAATTTCACTGGATTGTGCACTTCAAAATGTTTCATTTTATGTGATATGAATTTCACTTACTTAAATATATATATTTAAAATTATATATTTATTTATATTTAAATGTTATTGGGATGTCATTTTTAATTTATCAGGTTAGAGAAAAAGGTCAAAGTTTGAAAGCACATATGACTGAATTCTGAGGAAACGGTCACCCTTCTACATTGCTGTTAGAAATGCAAATAAGCACAAATCTTAAAGAGAATAATGCCTTTTAACATAATAATTCCAATTATATATAATCACAGCATCATGTATAATAAGAAGGTACACATAAATCAAATAAAGTATGGGACAGTTATACAATGGAATGCTGCACTGTGTGGCTATATAAAGAACAGGAACTCTATATAAACTGAAATGGAAAACTTCCAAGATATATTGCTAAGTATAAAATAATCAAGATTTAACTGCCTTCGGTGTAAAAGAAGAGAAACTGTATGGCATATTTCTGCATGTTTCTGTTAACACATAGAATCTTAGGCAGAAAAAAGGAGATAACAATGAATCAAAGGATGTTTACAGAAGGGTTTTCACCTCGTCCCTTCCCTAATCCCAGTAGCCCATTCCAACCTGGATTCTGTTATTCTCGATCTGCTGTCAAAGACATCTCTATTCCACCAAAAGCCTCATATGAGTAAGTCATCCTGGATATTCTGATTAAGCCAAGCCCTCAGATGACTCAGACCCCAAACACCATGTCTGAGCACAATCTCAGGAGAAATCTCAAATGAAAACCACTCAGTTGAGACTAGCCAAGTCAAAGATCTGGAAGAAATAATAATACATTGTTCTTGTAAGCCACTAAAGTTTGAGGTGGTTCATTACATTGCAATGGATAACTGAAAGAGGAACTACATGTTTTTTACTGTAGTTTTGGTAGGTTGAGTCTGTTAATATCAAGACAAGAAAAGGAAAAAGAATGCAATTGTTTAGTTGAGGATGAGACTAAATCAAACATTTGTATCAGCTTCACATTGCTTTGTGGAAACTCAGGCTCATTTAATATCTCTGAAGACACTTTCCATACATCAGTCTACCCATCCATTCATCTATTTGTTCTCCCAACCATCTATCCATCTGATTTCCTTCCATTCAGCCATCAGTGCACCAATCCATTCATTCAACATTTATAGAGCCCCTATTCTGTGGCACACCCTTGGATAGACAATAAGAATGTAAAAATGAGGGGTGCCACAGTAGCATAGTTAGTTAAGTGCCCTATTCTTGGTTTTGATTCAGGTTGTGATCTCATGGTCATGCGAATGAGCACCACATGAGGCTCCGTGTTTGGTGCAGAGTCTGCTAAGATTCTCTCTCACCCTCTCCTTCTCCCTCTGCCTCACTGGCACTCTCATGCACTCTCTCTCTTCAATAAATAAATATTTATTTTTTTAAAAAATATATAATTGAATGAAACAATATTTTTGCTCTCAAAGACAATCTGCCTGATTGGCAAAACATGGCTAAAAAAAAAAAACTGTAGATAGGTTGTAAGAGTTAAAAATAGAAGATTGCATATTTCTTTGTTTCCTGTCCTTTTTGGTATTTTTGAAAACAGCTATTTTCCCTAAAGTCTCAGATAGTTCTGTTAGACCACGATCTCAGACTCACTTCTCTGTTCTCACTACATACTGGGAAAAACAAGTCTTGACTGATAACAGAAAATAGTCAGGCATCTCCTGAGGAAAATGGATTACCATGGGGGCTGAGTCTGGAAACAGAAAAGACAGAGTAATTGTAAGAGAGTTTGTACCTCATCATTCCCTGAGCCACTGCCCTCTAAAACATATCAGCAGGTGCAGGAGAATGACAGTCAAGAGAAATAAGGGGACAACTGTTTGGTTGCCGTTAGACACATCAGATGGCCTATTCGCATCAATTATAATTTCTAAGTTTTTTTTAAATCTTTTTTTTTTAATTTTTTTAAAGATTTTATTTATTTATTTGACACAGAGAGAGAGAGATCACAAGCAGGCAAAGAGGCAGGCAGAGAGAGAGAGGAGGAAGTAGGCTCCCTGCCGAGCAGAGAGCCTGATGCAGGCCTCGTTCCCAGGACCCTGATATCATGACCTGAGCCGAAGGCAGAGGCTTTAACCTACTGAGCCACCCAGGTGATCATAATTTCTAAGTTTTTATCAACATTTATTTGTTCACTTGGCTTTACATGTACACATCTTATGTCTCTACAGTATCAAATACTACAGCAGGTGTGTTATTTGGCAACATTTTGTTCACTTGATCAATGGAGGCTATATTATATAGCTGATATTAATCTAGGGGCCATATTTGATTGCTTACAGGATTATTCAGGCAGTTTGTCATTTCCTATATATTTTTATATGCTAGAGTCTCACTAGCTAGAATGATGTGAGAGCAACCTTGTGTTTTGATCTGATTGTAAATATCTTCATATTTTATTTTTTGCCACTCTTCTGCTTCATGATTTTCCTACAAATGTTTATCTTCAGGCATCAGACCATGCAGCATGCAGTTACCCATAAAAAATTCATGTTTCTCAAGTTCACTTCAACAGCTCTACCTGATCTGTCAGAAGACATTTAAAAATGTCAAAATGCCTTTCCATTATGGCCTTATTTGATGCCGTGGTGCTTTACAATCCCATTCTATGGGGGAAAAGAAAAGGCAAAGACTCATATAGATACCCTCTTCTATGGAAGGGCATACGCAATACGTTGATATGTATTATTATATATATAACTTATATGTATTATATAAATTGAGAACTTTCACACACCAGCCATGATTTAATAATTTGTTTGTAAATTATGCAAATGCACATTCAGATCTTGGGGAGAAATGTTTTCAAAAAGTGAAATAAAATTAATCAGTATGATTTCTAAGTCATTTAAGATAAAACTAACAAGATCAGCCCCTCACTGTTACCACCCTTCATCCTGGTGTACACATTAATTAGTAAAAGTTCTCTCTACCACTAGAGGTGAAGGCACTGATGGTTTCAGTCTTAATGCATCCTTTCTTTTGCAACTTAAATTTGGAGTATGAAACAGGAGAATGAGTATCAAAGAAACTAAGAACTGCTGAACTGTTATTCTGCAAGCTGTATTCACTGCATTTTATTATTTACCACTAATCTTGAACTACAGCTCAAAATGCTGCATCATATGGCTGCTTCATCATATGGCTGCTCACCAGTGGGGCTAGTGAGCTTTGTTCAAGTTTCTGTGGGGTCTCTAGCACCCCAACCTCACTCTTTCTTTATTAGGAAGTCTGTGATGAAGACTGTATATTGATATCAGGGCAACTCCATCATTATGGGAGAAAAAAAATCTCATGAGGAAACCCATCCTCAGAGAGAATCCATAAAGTAAATAAAATGTGGGAGAGTTCAGAACAATTCTTACATGAATACTTACCTTAATTTTATATGGCTATTAAACAAGTGTTTTTTAAGTGACAGACACTGCACTGATAATTGAGGGTATTGTAGCTGGGATGTGGTATACACCTATTTCCTGCCCTCCTAGACCATATATGCCAGTAGGGAAACATGATGGGGGTTTAGGGACTTTACATTTTACCTAGAACCTCAGAGTAAGATGACCTCAGTATCTAAGTCACCTATGTTCGGTGTGTCACAGGCTATTTCAACAAATGACCTCATACATAATCTCTTGCTTTAGGAGAAAAAAAGAGTCCTACAATACAGATTAAAAGAAAAGAAATTTAATACAAAGCAACATATAAGGAACATTAACTCAGCTACGGTATATGGAGATAATATGTGCCATATACCTCCCTCCAAGCCCAGTCTCTGGATACCTCTCATTTTAATCACAATGACCAAGGAAGAGAGAAATATTCTTGAGGGGTCTTAGAGATCTCTACTCATCAGCTTCATAATAGGGCTTGTCTCACCTCTCAGGTTTGTGCCAATCAAGTTCTTTATAGGAAACTTAGATAAAATTTTTTGGTAGCAGACTACTTATAACTTTATAGAAAAAATGTAGCTTATCCTTTTAATTATTATTTTTTTATGTAAGCAGTCATCTTCCTGTACTCTGTGAATCATTCTGAGAAAGGAAGAGTAAGATGGGCATTGGGTAAAATCCAGTCTCCCTTGAGGTCTTGTATCTGACCCACAATTGGCAGTAGGATTTCTGTGCCACAGAGGCACTTAAACAACCGAGGGTCTTTCTGGCTATGAATTGCCATCTTTGCTGAAATTTTTATTTTGTTCAGTTTTCAATTTGTACTGTTTCTTGTCAACTTCTCTTCCCACACCTACCTCAAACTGTTATGCCTGCGCCTTTCCTTTCATTTTCCCCAAGATGATCTCATTTGTTCAGTTGTGTGTATAGCAGGTTTCATTACAAGTTTTGAAAAAAGGAGCTTTAAAAGTATTTAAAATATTAGACTTTGACCCTTTTTCCTGCTAGGTTGTCCGGCAGTTTTTCTGCTGCAAATTCCAGTGCCTTTCATATTATTATGCAGAACATTTAGTTCTGTCTACCCAGTTCACTCATGCTTGCCTGCTAAAATGAAGGACAATTCACTCCAGATGTGAGTCTACTAGCACAGAAGACCTGCCTAAAGTTTTGTTTCATCTTTAACCTTTATTAATCTACCTCTAAGATAGATAAGAACAGTATTCTAAAGAGATCTAACTTTTCACTAATGTGAACTATGTTGCTTTCAAATGGAAGACAATGGTGTGACTAAATCCACATTGAGTTTTAAGTAATTTTTCACTGTATTGCCAAAAAAGTTAGGTACCTCCTCCTCACTCCCACAGAATTCATCAAGGCACAGATTATACTGCATTGTCATGATCTATTTAATTATATCTCCTACTAGGCTGAGATTTCCATGAGCAAAGAAACCCTCTGTATTTTTTACACGTTCTTTTGTAACACCTAGCTTTGGTTGGAAGTAGCCCCTCAACAAATACTTCTTATGTGAATGAATGCAAAGTATCACATCTCTAATAACGACGAGAACTTGATTTTCAAAATCTATATTTACAATCTAGAAGCTATTTTGATAAAACAATGATAATAAAAACTACAAAGTAATATCCAAAAAGATGCTTCTTATCTAGTTTTCTCATTCTAAATCCAGGGACATAGTGGCCAGAGAAGGGACTTAGCTGTCTTCTCAAACTGTAAGGACTGCACTGGTGCTAGAAATCAGGCTTCCTTTCTTTCCGGGTCCAGATGCCTCTCTCTAATACACCACCACTGCCTATCTCTCTGAACTATGGAAGGAGCTAGTGGATAGCTTTCCAAAGGCAAGCTTTGATTGTTTTTGCATTTCTTTTTTTTTTTTTAAGATTTTATTTATTTATTTGACAGAGAAATAGATCACAGGTAGGCAGAGAGGCAGGCAGAAAGAGAGAGGGGAAAGCAGGCTCCCTGCTGAGCAGAGAGCCCAATGTGGGGCTCGATCCCAGGACTTGAGATCATGACCTGAGCCGAAGGCAGAGGCTTTAACCCACTGAGCTACCCAGGCGCCCCAATGTTTTTGCATTTCTTTGTAAGTGATGTGGGATATGAAACAGCTTCCCCACTCCTCATTGCCTGAGATGTCTTTTCAAGTTTAGAAAAAATAACCCAGGAGGGGTGCCATTCTTGGCCAAAGTTAAACTGACTTTCTGAGGGCATTTCAGGTTTTCAGAAGCTGTTCTTGGACACTAGGAAGCTTTAGTTCCATGAAGGTGATTTAAGTTGTTTCCTCTGGGCATGGAAGGATTAAGACTTAAGAATCATAAGTAAAATTGGTTTAAGAATGGTAAGAATTAACCACCTAATGCTGCTTGTTTGTTTATTTGTTCTGCAGGTGTATCTTCCAAGAAGGAGTTTTATTGCACGTAAGAAATGAGAATAGTTGCAAAAGAACTCATAAGCAACAAGATTAGAAAAATCTTCTTGGGGATAACAACAATTTCCACTGTGTCCTTCCCCTCTTCCTTAAAGTTTCTCTGCATCCTACCTCTCTTAAGCCTCACTCCCAACCGCTCCTTCATTCACACCCTGCATACAAACTATAGATTATGGCTAGAGGGTATCAGGAGAGGCCATATGTCAAAAATTGTCTCCATTCAAACCCTTGGTCCATCACCTTCTAGTATGTGACTCCTGAATACGTGACTTTTCTAGCTGTATTGATGTTGCTGTTCTGTTATTCTCTCATTTGAAAAAAAGGAGAATTATAAGTAGAAATAATTGTGTTATTACATCCAGGGCACTTGCCTTGAACATGATAACTGACTGATAAATGTTACCTAAGGTGGACAACACCTTATCTGCAATTCTAAAACTGTAAGTGTGTATTTTAAGTTTTTATGCAGTTCTTTTGTAACAAATCCTGACCTAACCCAAACTCATCTGATAGTAAAATCCAACCTGAATACATGTAAGACTGCATCTACCCTATATTTATTCCACTTAGTACAAATATATGTTTCTTTTACTGGAGAAATGGATTAGTTTGATGACAAGGTGCTATACCAGACACCACTGGGTATTATAGGGTATTTTTATAACTCTATATTGTGTTTTTCAAATCCAAAAATTCCTGAATTCTGAAACACATCGGGACCCAAGATTTTGAACAAGATACCACAGGCTTGGATTATAATTATTCAACACAAGCCTCCAAATAGGCTGTTTGCTTCCCATTCCTCTGCTTCCCTGATGCGATGTTTGTGTTACCCTCCCCCTAGCCTTGCGTGACTCATTCAGACACCCAGATCCAGTGTGGTAACTCTGTGGAATTTCTCTCATTACTCCAAACCGTTGCATTTTTCTCCTTTTTATTCCCTCATAGTTCTCAATACTGTACACCATACAATTTTTTTGCAACATTTTGTGCATTGTATTCTGAAAAAAGTAAGCATCACTTCACTGAACATGTACAATTGCCCCCAATGAATATATCCTGCCAACACTATTTACTTGGTAACAGTAAACATGGAATTTTTAAAAAATCTGTTTTAAACTTATATTGAAATGCTAAATATTTTTAATGGTAAATATAACTACGTAAATAATAAACATGCTTTCTTCTTTGTGGTTTGAAAAAATAGATTATTGTTATGAACTGTGTCTTGACAAGTACTCATGTGTAATTTTACAAAAACGCCACCGACAACAAAACAGCAGGCTTCTTATTGCCAAAGGAAAGACTATTCCCACTGAGTACTGAACAACCACAGATGTTTCCATGATATACTATGCGAGATAGTCATGTGGGAGTAATTCCAATAAGATATCTAAGGGCATTTTAAAGCTTTATGGAACTAAAAAGTCATTATGTACTATAATCTTTAAAAATTTATGTCAACATATTTTGAGAATTTTTTCTTTTATTGTCTTTTTACAGCATTTATTTTTTCTATCACAAAAATATGTTGTAGAAAGATTAGAAAATACCTATTAAAAATAAGAAAATAAAAATTGCTAGTGATCTAAATATCCAGAAATGATATTACTTGCTTACTTGCCTATATATGCATATGTAAATAATGTATATGTGAGCGCCTGGGTGGCTCAGCAGTTAAGCAGCTGCCTTCAGCTCAGGTCATGATCCCGGGGTCCTGGGATCGAGCCCTGTATTCTTCCTCTCCCACTCCCACAGCGAGAGTGTTCCCACTCTCGCTGTGTCTTTCTGTCAAAAAAGTAAAATCTTTTTAAAAAAATTAAAAATAAAAATAAAAAAAATTTATGTGTGCAAGTATGTATATATGTGCTGGTGTGTTACTATGGACTTGCTCTATTTTAGTTACAGTAAAATCGTTACATTCTACTGCAAAGGAAGCAATTATATGATGGAATCTGAATGTAATCAGATGTGGTCTGGAGGAGAAAAAACAAATGTCACGATTATGTAAGTATATAAGCATAAATTGTGGTTTTCTATGGAGGAAATAGACAGTGGGCTGAAATGATGAAAACCAGTGGCAGGGGATGGAATCACTAGGAGAGGAGCTTATGAGGAGAAAATTCGAGAAGTCATTGTGACTAGAATGCTAGGCGGAGTAGAGAATGAAACAAGACAAAGATGGAGAGGTCAGTACACAGAGATCGTGCAGGCATCCCATAGTCCAGGTAAGGACATCATTTTATTTTGATGAATAACGGGAAAACATGACAGGCTCTGCTGCAGGGAGACTCATGTGACTTGGTTAAATCTGGGTTAGTCAACCTTGGCACTATTGACACTTCAGATCAGATAAGTGTTTGTTTTGGAGGGCAGTCCTTTGCATTGTAGGATGGTTAGTGGCACTCTGGCCTCTATCCAACAGAGGCCGGTAGCATCTCAAGATATGACAAGCAAAAATGTCCCCAGACATTATTAAACATCCCCTGTAAATTAAGAGTAAAATTATTCTGCTTGGAAACATCTAGTTTATTTTTTTTTATTTTTTTTTTTTATTTTTGGAAACATCTAGTTTAAAGAGTAACAAATTATTCTGGCTACTGGTGAAAAACAGATTTGCTCCTTCTCTTGTGGGAGCATTCCTCCTGATCACAACAGGAAGCCATGTTGCCACCACAAGATGGAAACCAGCCTTAAAATGACACTAGCTGGTGGATTTCAGGGCAACAATAAAGAATCTGGATGCCTGATGCATCACTGAACTATTGAAACAATCAACCTGAATCTGGCATTATGATAAAATATGTTAAAATAATAAGTATAATGGAATGGGGGGTGGGGATGAAAAAACAAAATGGGAGATGTTTGGGTGGTTCAGTCAGTGAAGTCTCCAACTCTTGATTTTGGCTCAGGGCACGATCTCAGGGGTCTTGAAATCGAGCCCTGTATTGGGCTCAGGACTGGGTGTGGAACATGCTTAATGTTCTCTCTCTCTCTCTCCCTCTGCCCCTCCCCATATCACCGCATATCATCTCTCTCTCAAAAACAAACAAACAAAAACAAAACAAAACAAAAAACTCAAAATGGAAGACCACTGAGTTGATGTCAAGAGGTAGCTAGTGGTCCATATAGGAGAGAACAGTGTCTTAGACTATTGGGACATGTCTTCAAGTTTTGTCTATGGTGTCTTGACATTGTTGTTAAGGAGAAATTCTAACAGCCAAGGTTTTCTTGTAGCTAGAATAGACATGACGTGAATTTATACCTCAATCTGGCTATCACCCCATTCCTTTGCTTCATTTCACTACAAGACTCCTTACAAGAGTTGTCCATTTCCTAGATAAAAAGTGAAAAATGTATATAGTGTATGTATTATCTTGGCGTATGACCAAGGTTACTGTATAAATCAAGTGGCACAAAATAGACTGTTCATTAAATGCCAGAACAAATGTCACCCTAAATAATTTTAAAAATAGATTCTCTATATCAAATCTTTAAAAAAATAGAAACCAGGTTGATAAAAGACATAAATTTGGAAAGTAGGACTTTAAAACTAATATATAATATAGCAATAATATAGCAGAACCTCTCCATGATATTAGGTTAGAAAGGGATATTTAGGCATGATATAAAAGCAAATCTCATAAATTAAAAATAATTGCAATATATGACTACATAAAAACAAAAATTTTTTTCTTATGGAAGACTCCATAAGCCAAGCATAAAGGTGAGATAGCCTTTAATTTTTTTTTTTAAGATTTTATTTATTTGACAGTGAGAAACACAGCCAGAGGGGGAACACAAGCAGGGGGAGTGAGAGAGGGAGAGGCAGGCTTCCCGCTGAGCAGGGAGCCCGATGTGGGGCTCGATCCCGGCTCTCCGGGATCATGACCTGAGCCGAAGGCAGTTGCTTAACCAACTGAGCCACCCAGGCACCCCTAAAAATATTTTTATAATACATGTAACAGACAAAGATTTATAACAGAAAATATGAAGAACTTCTTCATATCCCAAAGCAAACAACAATACATGCTACGTAATTCCCCTTTAAAAAACAAAAACAAAAACAAAAACACCCAGCATGGAGCCCAGTGCAGGGCTTGAACTCATGACCCTAGGATCAAGGACTAGGCTGAGATCAAGAGTTGGATGCTTAGCTGACCAAGCCAACCAGGTGCCTCTATGTAATTCCTAATAGAGGTATCACACATTCTTCTTCCTCAAATATAAACAGCTCTTCAATTCCACTCTTAAGAAAACACAAGTCAAAGCAATCAGTCGACTTCATTCACAAAAAATATATTCATAAAACACATTCATAAAAAATAACCCTGACAATTTCCAGTTTTGTTAAGTATGTAGAAACAAGTATTTGTACAGCTTCTGGTGAGAACGAATTAGGAAAACTATTTTGCAAAGTGATTTGTAAATATCCAGTAACAATTAAAATATGTTGGTTCTAAACACAAGCAGCAACCTGACTTCTGGGTATATGTGTACCTTAGAGAAATTCTGTGCAAGTATATCATAAGACATTGCAATATTATTCATAACAATAAAAATAAAATCTTAATATTTACATAATGAAAAGATCTAACATTGTTAAAGTGACAGAACTATATCCATATATCAAGAACTAGAACTGGAAAATACAATGTTGGCTGTTTTAAAAAATATTCTATTCAACATTCTGTAGCATATACTTTTGGTCCTCATGTATATGCATTTCTGTGGGATATTCACCTCAAAGTAAAGTGCTGGCTTGTAGGGTATTATATGTTTCACTTCAGTAGATTAGATTAATGAATTTAGATCACATCAGTTTCAATGGTTTTCAAAGACATTTTTCCAAAGAAGACATCCAGATGGCCAACAGACACATGAAAAGATGCTCAACATCACTCATCATCAAGGAAATACAAATCTTAAAACCACAATAAGATATCACCTGAAACCTGTCAAAATGACTAATACTAATAACACAGGAAACAACAGATGTTGGCAAGGATGCAGAGAAAGGGGAACACTCTTGCCCTGTTGGTAGAAATGCAGACTGGTGCCGTACTCTTCAAAACAGTTTGGAGGTTCCTCAGAAAGTTAAAAATAGAACTACCCCCTATAATCCATCAGTTGCACTAAGTATTTATCCAAAGGATAGAAAAATACGGATTCAAAGGGGTACATCCACTGCAGTGTGTATAGCAGCACTATCAACAGTAGCCAAACTATGAAGAGAGCCCAAATGTCCAGTTACTGATGAATGAATAAAGAAGATGTGGTGTATATATATATACAGTGGACAGTGGAATATTACTTGGTCAACAAAAACTACAATCTTGGGGCCCCTGGGTGTTTCAGCCAGTTAAACACTGGCTCTTGCTTTCAGCTCAGGTCATGCTTTCAAGGTCCTAGGATCGAGCCCCATGTCAGGCTCTGCACCCAGTCTGATTGAGGATTCTTTCTCCCCCTCTCTCTCTGGCCCTCATTCCACTCATGCATTCTCTCACTCAAATAAATAAATAAATATTTTTTAAAAAGAATGAAATATTGTCATTTGCATGATGTATATGGAGCTACAGTATATTATGCTAAGATAAATAAGTCAGTCAGAGAAAGACAAATACCATAATGATTTTACTCATGTACAATTTAGAAAATAAAACAGATGAACATAGAAGAAAGGAGGAAAAAAGAGGCAAGCAAACCATAACAGACTCTTAACTAAGACTAGAAAATGAACTGAGTGTTGCTGGAGGGGAGGTAGGTGGGGAATGGGCTAAATGGGTGATGGGTATTAAGGAGGGCACTTGTTGTGATGTGCACTGGGTATTAGGTGTTGTATGTAAGTGATGAGTCACCAAATTCTTCTCCTGAAACCAATATTACAACATATGTTAACTAACTAGAATTTACATAAAAATTTGAAACAGAAAAAAATACAGTGATTATACCAATTTATATATTCACTAGTAGAGGAAAAACCAGAAATAACCTAAGTATCAACAGCAGTAGAATGTATGAATAAACTGTAGTACATTCATAAAATAACATGCTATTGAACAATGAAAATGAAATACTACTTTACATGACATAGATAAATATCACAGGCATAATGTTGAGAGAAACTTGATGTAAAAGTTTATAATTTATGACACCACTTACTTAGAGTCAAAACAATATCAAATCTAAGACATGCTAAGAGAATTCAGAATCCTGGTTATCTGGGGGAGTTATGACTGAGGACTCCAGACCACCTTCCCTGCACTGGTAGTGTTCCAAACCATGAGGGTTCCAACAGTCCATTCATTTGGCAAAGATTCATTCAACTTCACACTCGATATTTGTGCATGTTATGTTTCACCTCAACAAAAAGTTTTAAAATTTAGTTAAAAAGCATAAAACAGAATGATTTATAGAATATAGTAACATAAACATAAAATCTTTCAAGGTAAACAGACTAACACTAGATTAGATCTTTCTCTCGGAGAGAGGTAGGGAGAAAGAGAGAAAGGAAGGAAGTTAGAAAATAAGTCTAGGAACTTGAAAATGAAGGACTTCATTTATCTGCAGGGATAATCATCACACCTTGCAGGATTGTTTTAAGACTGGATGAAGTTAACAGATGTAAAACACACAGAGCAGGCACTGTTCTGGGCACAAAGGGAGCACTAACTTATATAATTGATATATACCAATAGAGAGGCAGTATTTTAGCAAGAAGTAAGAATAAGCCATTCTTTAGGACTGCTGCTTACTTTGTCCATTTATGCTTTCCTCATATGTTTATGTGTGTGTTTCCTCTGTGCATAGCTGTGTGTATATGTAGCTGTATTCTTTCCATATATATATACGGAAATAAATAAATAAATAATATATATATTCTCTATAAATATATATATATATAGTATGTATATGTAGCTGTATTATTTCCATATACATATGGAAATATATATATTCTCTGAAATATTTCTTGTTATAGACAATATAATTAAATGAAGGAAATACGCTATGTTCAGTAACCTCTAAATGGAATAACAAAATGTCTTAAGCTAGATTAAGCTTCTGAGCAACATCATTACCCTTTCTCCACAGAAAAATTCTGTTACAATAGAAGATTTAATTATTCAACTTTAATTGCTAATTATAAGCTTCGGAATTCACATCTTTTATTTCAAACATCACAAATAAGGCAATCAGCACAGAGGACAAGTTTGGGTTAGGTACAATGTATATAAATGTGACTGAACTGCTAGTGTACCTATGAGTAAAATTGATATGTTTACTCAAAGCACGATGTGGTGCGCTTTTTTAGCCAAAATCCTTCTGACCCTTATCCTTATTTCAATGCTGCTTTATAATCATCACAACAAGGTCAGAGAGCTCAGAAGCACACTGGTTTTAAGAGAATAAAAGGAAAGAAAAAAAACGAAAGCTAAAAGTATTCATAATTTAAAGATAAGTTTGAATACTGACTTTTATGCCTTAGAAATATCCCCAGGGAAGTAAAAACATCCACAATGTATAATCACTTACCTACACTCCAGTTAACAGCTCTTTTTCATCCAAATATATCTTTTCTGATATTGAAGAGCTGGTGCATTTATTGAACCATTCAAACACCTGCTTTAAAAATAAAATTGTATTACTATTTATTGAAACATTCTATATGCCTAACACTTATCTAAGCCCAGGGAGAAGTGGTGATCAAATACGACTATATCCCAGTTCTCTTCAAGTGTAATGTATTTTAGGGAAAACCACAAGTATGCAAATAGTTGATTGTAATACTGGTGAGTGCCCTGAAGGATAAGTACTATCTGATAGGAGAATACTGAAAATACTGATAGGGGCAAGTATTGTCTGGGGGAGTGAGAGGAGACTATCTCCCCTCTCACTAAGTGCATTGTTAGTGTCAGCAGAAAACCATTATACTCCTGCCCAATTGCCTTATGAGACTTTAATTGGGGCTTAATGGGATTGATATACAATGTGAATCATATTCCTAAGTTTATTTCTGTCCTTTGACCACTTCCCTAAACCTGATTTAAAGAGTACTGGGGACACCTAAAGCGTGGAGCACTGGGTGCGGGGAATGGGGAATGAATCTTAGAACACTGGGGAAAAAAATTTAAGTAACAATAAAAAAAAAGGGGGGAAAGGAAAAAAAAAAGACTGCAGTTAACCTTTAAAACAGTAAGGAGAAATTAAGACAAAAAAATAAATACATACATACATAAATATTTTCTTAACATATATACTATTAGCTCCGATGCTTTTATATTTGAAATGTGTTAGATGAGAATGCAACATATAAAATTCAAAACTGCTTAAATTCTTCACTGGTGGGTTTTTAAATTTTTGAACATAAAAATAATGTGAGACCACGAACAGAATACATTTTTCCAGGGACACCTGGGTGGCTCAGTTACTAATTGTCTGCCTTTGGCTCAGGCCATGATCCTGGAGTCCCAGGATCGAGCCCCACATCGGGTTCCCTGCTCGATGGGAAGCCTGCTTCTCCCTCTCTCACTTCCCCTGCTTGTGTTCCCTCTCTAGCTGTGTTTCTCTCTGTCAAATAAATAAATAGAATCTTTAAAAAAAAATACATTTTTCCAAACTTTACTTCTGAAGTGAGAAGTATTTTAAGCACAGAAGTTTAAAAAACTAAACGGTGATAGCATGAAAATGACCATACAGTATCCTCTACAAATGAAAAAAAAAAGTATATTCATTCTGCTTTTTAAAATAGTTAGTATCTAAACTTTAAGGTAGTATTTAAATAACAAGTGACTAAGATGTGAGTGGTAGTGATGTAGTGGAATGACGACAAGATTTATTACAGTTCAATTTTCAAAAACTATTCCACATTTAATATATCTGATTGTCCTGGGTGAGCTGCGCCCAAGACTGATTTTCACGAAACCTTTTACATGCTTAACAAGTGTTTTGGGATCACTGAACTAAAATGCCCCATCTAAGTCTATCATTATATGACATTATGGGTAATGAAAAGAAAGAACAACTAGAATATATATGCATATATATCAGGCAAATACAGTGCCAGTCAGAAAGAGAAATATACTTATTTTGCTGTTTATTTTTAAAGAATCCTTAGTCAATCCTTTTTTTCTATTCATGAAAGAATATTTATGAAAGAAAATTTCTACGTATGAAAGAAAACCAATAAAAGACTGAAAGTTGACCAAGAGAGAAATGTATTACAAAGGAAAGATGCACACAAGAACATGCTGTATTCAGTATAGATCAGCATAGATCAAGTAGTAACTACAATAGTATATGCTATATATACATACATATATAGTGTATGCACACACAAGGAAAGGTTTTTAATGGTTTATAAATATTGCTATTTGATATTTAACAAATGAAATACAGCATTGCGTATTATTTATAGATAGAAGAAATTTAGGCACAGAGGATTGAGGTTATTACTTGCCAAAGTTCAAAAAGCTAATAAGAGGCTGGGTAGAATTTGAGCCAGGCAGTCAAGATTCAAAGGCCATAGTCTTAACTATAACATTATGTAACTTTTCCAGTAGAGAATTTGAACATAGAGATAGCCAGGAAGAATTATTAAATATATAGGATACTGACCTCATAGAACAAAAGACTTAGACAAATCAAACCAAACTACCTGCAAAAGAAAATTAGAAAATCTGGAGTATATTTGGAATCTGCCACAAGTTATCAAAGAACTAACGCTGTTGTGAAAAAATAACAGACCAATAAATGAGGCTGATACTTTGAGTTATTGATATAGAAAGGGCAACTGAAAGGCTGGGCAGCATTTCTGATAGTCTCATGGATTGAGGCTACAAAAGTTGGAGCACAGGGCATATGAAAAATGGTGTTTTTAGCAACCCAACTTCTATTTAGAGTTAGAATAGCAAAGGACTGCATCCAAGATATAGGTATGAGCTGAATATATAATAGGGTTCGCACAAATGATAGCTAAATTTCAAATCCAAATTTCTAAAACATTTAATTATTGAAATTGGACTACAATGATGCTACAGTGTTAGTGGTCGCAGAAAAAGACAAAAAATCCTTCTTGGAGGAAGAAAATATCATTCTTGCCTTCAAAATATTTCTGATTTCTTTCCCAAACTATAAAGTATAAAATCAAAAAGTACAAGAGAAATAAATATAAAAAAATCACATGAACTAAAATTAGCAAAATCACTAAAATGCTTACAATGGCCCCAGAAATTGAAATTATCGATACTGACTTCAAAGAAAAGGTGATCAGCACATAAAAAGATAAAGATCAAGACAGAATATCAAAGCAGAGAACTGAAAACAGAGCACAATTTTAAAATACCAAAAAAAGAAATTACAGAAATGGAAAATATGGTATCAGAAATTAGGGACTCAGGGAGGGGGTTTCACAGTAGGTTAAAAAAATTAGTGAGATACTTGCAAAACTAAAACATAAAGGCAGGAGAAAATAAATTTTTAAAAAAGGCACAGAGAAGTAAAATGATGAAATAAAAGAAATGAGGTACATGGTAAAAATATATTGCACACATGTTAATCAGCATCCCAGAAAGAGAAGAGAGAGAACATAGGACAAGACTAAAGAGATGTGACTAGGAATATTTCAAAACTAATAAAAGACACTAACCGACAGATGTAGTAAGCTATTCTGCACATTCAATCAACCTATAGATTCAAGAAATCCATACCTTCACATATCATAGTAAAAGTACAGAAACGTAAAGAAAAAACAAAAATAGTACAAGTTACTAGAAAAAAACAATTACAGACTATAAGGAGGAACTTATAAGTGACTTCTATATAATCAATGGAAGCCAAAGATGGCGGAATGACATATTCCTAGTGCTGGAAGAAAATAATTACCCAAATAAAATATCATACTGGTTAAACAGAGACATTTTTCTATCCAAAGCCCAGAAAAATATATTATCTAGCAGACAGGCATTAACAAAGAAATATAACAAAGGATATTCTTCATCCAGAATAAACCATACAGTATTTGGTAGGTTGAAAATGCGGGAAGAAATGAAAAGATATAAAACCAGTAAATCTTTGATCAATACAAATAAATATTGACCAGATAAAATATTAACAATCTTTATAATAGTATAATAATCATAAATAGCAATGTACTTATAAACAGTAGTAAAAATCATTAAAAAGTCATTAAAGTAGTAAGAGAACTAAAACATTCTAAGGTTTTAATGCTGGCTGAAAAGAGAGAAGAACTGATGAGTAACATGAGATTTTAATTAACCCAAGGACATGCAATCTGGGTTAATATTAAAATAATAATAAAAGAATGTATGACTTACAAATAACAAAGAAAAGCGAGTTATTGATAAATACAGTTTAACTCAAAGAAAAGAACATTAAAAATTGATAATAAAACAGTAAAGACAAACAGAAGGTGTTCATTAACATGGTAAATATTAGTGATTATTTCATAATTTTATACAAAGACAGATATTTACAAGAAGTATATTCTGGAAGTAAAGTTATATTCTGTTTATATGAGACAAAGATAAAACATATAGACAGTGAAAAATAAAAAAAAGATATATAATAAAAATATTAATCAAAAGAAAACTGGGGTAGCTATATTAATATTTAAGAAAAGGTAGACTCTAAGAAAATGATTTTCAGGAATATGTATTTTCTGAGACCCCAAATATATGCAGCAAACACTGACAGATCTGAAGGGAGAAATAGACAGCCACACAACACTAGTAGGAGATTTCAATGTTACTTTCATTAATGGAAAGAACAACCAGAAAGAAGGTCAACAGAAAATAGAAATTTGAATAATACTATGGATCAAATGAACCTAACAGACATATACAGAAGGTCTTACCCAACAGAAGTAAAATACACATTCTTCTCAATTCATGGGACATTCTCCAGGATAAATCACAATGATGGATATTAAGGGTATTAAGGACAGCACTTGCTATGTTGAGCATCGGGTGTTGTATATAAGTGATGAATCACTAAATTCTAATTCTGAGACCAACATTACACTGTATGTTAACTAACTAGAAATTAAATAAAAATTTGAAGGAAAAAAAAAAAGTACTACTTTTGCTCTCAGGTCCTTATTCAGAATTGGTGAAGTGCCAACACATAATGAGATCTCAAGGACAAACTTAATATCTATGCACTTTAACTTTGGCTCAGATTAACCTTGTGAGACTTATCTTTAGTTTTAGCTTTCAGATGTTTTAAGAAGTTTGTCTTAAATATTTTCTTTATTTTTACTTGAGAGAATTGATCTGAATTACATATTCTGATAGTCTAGGTTGTCAACTTTGATTTACTGACTCAGGCAAAACATTTATTTAAGGCACTTTTATGGTAAAATTCAACTTTTTAACCTAAACTTGTTACTTAAAATTAAATAGAATATTGTTAACAAAAATTAGCATCTTCTCTCTCTGGATGGACTCTAGTTTTCCATCTTAGGGCATCTTAGCTTCTCAGGATGCTCACATGAGGGAGTTAATTGTTTTCTTTTAGGTTACCTATCTTGCACCTACAATCCAGACATTCCCTCTAGGCAGAAGCCAGGATGATTGTGGGATTCATGTTGGTTTCATTTTTTTCAGGAATTACAGCCCTGTGCTACTTCTGTCCAGTGTCTGAAAGCAGCTCTCTCATATACTTTGTTCAGTGTTCTAGTTACTTCTGGCTTGTAAATTCAATCTTATTTACACCACTATGAATGTTCTTACCATTAAAATACTAGCTTTTTTATGTTATTGATTTATAAGACACTTGTAATCTATTTTGGATATAAACTGTTACAATAGTTTATGAAACTATGAAAACTCTAATAAGTGGTATCTATAATGTGTCCAGATGTGTACTACTATTTACAATTATAATTAATAAAATGTACATTTGTCAAAACACCAAGAAAAAACCCCAGACTAACCACATTTAAGAACACTGAAATCGGGAGCCTGGGTGGTTCAGAGGGTTAAGCCTCTGCCTTCAGCTCAGGTCATGGTCTCAGGGTCCTGGGATCGAGTCCCACATTGGACTCTCTGCTCAGCAGGGAGCCTGCTTCCTCCTCTTTCTCTGCCTATTTGTGATCTCCCTCTCTCCGTCAAATAAATAAATAAAATCTTAAAAAAAAAAAAAAAAAAGAACACTGAAATCACTCCAAGTATCTTTTCTGACCACGAGGGAATAAAATTAGAAATCCATAGTAGAATGAAAATGAATATGGGGAAATTAAACAACATACTCCTAAGCAACCAATAGATCAAAGAAGAAATCAAAAGGGAACTTAGAAGATACGATGAGATGGGGCGCCTGGTGGCTCAGTTGGTTAAGCGATTGCCTTTGGCTCAGGTCATGATCCCAGAGACCCGGGATCAAGTCCCACATTAGGCTTCCTGCTTAGCGGGAAGCCTGTGTCTCCCTCTCTCACTCCCCCTGCTTGTGTTCCCTCTCTCACTGTGTTTCTCTCTGTCAAATAAATAAAATCTTAAAAAAAAAAAGAAGATACAGTGAGACAAATAAAAATGAAAACAAAATATACCAAAATTTATATAAAGTAGCAGAGGCAGTACTAAGGGAAATGTTCATAGTGGCAAATGCTTACATTAAAAAAAAGATAAAAGATCCCAAACAACCTGAGTTTACACCTCAGGAACTAAAAAAAAAAAAAAAAAAAAAAAAAAAAAAAAAAAAAAAAAAAAAAAAAAAAAAAAAAAAAAAAAAAAAAAAAAAAAAAAAAAAAAAAAAAAAAAAAAAAAAAAAAAAAAAAAAAAAAAAAAAAAAAAAAAAAAAAAAAAAAAAAAAAAAAAAAAAAAAAAAAAAAAAAAAAAAAAAAAAAAAAAAAAAAACCAAAAATAAAAAAACAACTAAACCCAAAGTTAAAAGAAGGAAGGAGATAATTAAGATGAGAGCAAAAATAAATATGAGGGAGAGCAGACAATCCATAGAACAAACCAATCCTACCAGGAGTTGATTTTTTTAAGGTCAACCAAATGGAAAATTCTTAGCTAGACTAAGAGAAAAAGAGAGAACTCAAATAAATATTATCAGAAGTAACAGAGAAGAGATTACAATTGATGCCACAGGATGGAAAAGAATTGTAAGAGACTACTATGAACAATTATATGGCAACAAATTAGATAACCTAGAAGAGAAGTATAAATTCCAAGAAACACACAACTTACTGAGACTGAATCATGAAGAAAGGAAAAATCTGAACAGATTAATAATGAGTAAAGAGATTGAATCAGTAATCAAAAACCTTCCAACACAGAAATGCCTGGGACTAGATGGCTTCAGTGTTGTAGTCTACCAAACATTTGAAGAAGAATTCATGCTAATTCCTCTCAAATTCTTCAAAAAAAATTGAAGAGGAGGGAATAATCCAAAATTCATTTTAAATGCCTGGCTTACCCAGATACCAAAGCTGGACAAGGACACTACAAGAAAAGACAACTACAGAACAGTATTCTTGGATATATACAGATATAAAAAATTTCAACAAAAGTCTAGGAAACAAAATGCAATAGCTCATTAAAATGATCATTCACCAGGAGAAAGCGGGATGCATTCTGGGGATGCAAGGATGGTTCATTTTCATAACAATAAATGTGATACATAATATTAACAGAACAAAGTATTAACATTTTATGATCACCTCAATAGATGCCAAAAGAGCATTTGACAAGTTAAACATACTTTTTGATGAAAACACTGAACAAAGTAGGATACAGGAAAATTAATTCAGCTAACAAAGGCTTATATGAAAAGTCCACAACTAATATCATACTCACTAGTGAAAAGTTGATTTTCTGCTAGGCTCAGGAATAAGGCAAGAAGACCCACTCTGCTATTTCTATTCAACACAGTATTGAAGTTTAACCTCTTTGCCTTATTAGGCAAGAAGAGATAAGTATCCCCCAAGTTGGAAAGAATAAAATTATCACAGATGATATGATTTTATATGTAGAAAACCATAAAACGCACATGTGCACACAAGCACACATACACATACACAAACTGTAAGGACTAATAAATGAATTCAACAAAATAACAGGATACAAAGCCAATGCACAAAAACTAGTTGCATTTCTATACACTAACAATGAACAATCTGAAAGGAAAGTAGAAAATAATTACATTTACAATAACATTAAAAAAATAAAATACTTAGGAATAAATTTAACTACACTGGTGAAAGACTTACACAATGAAAACTGAAAAACACTGCTGAAAGAAATTTGACGCAAGAAAATGATAAAGCATCCAATATTCACAAATTAGAAGATGTTATATTGTTAAAATGTCCATACTATCCAAAGTGATCTATAGATTCCATGAAATCCCTGTCAAAATCTCAATGGCATTTGTTGCAGAACTTTTAAAAAGTCCTAAAATTCATATGGAACCATAAGAGCTCAAATAGCCAAAACAATCTTGAGAAAGAGGAACAAAGCAGGAGGCATCACACGTTCTGAATTTGAGACATTTTACAAAGCTATTGTAATCAAAACTATATGATTTTGGCAAATACTGGGTATGGCAAAACTGTATGATATTGACAGACATAAGACCAATGGAATAGAATATAGTGCCTAGAAATAAACCCAGGCATATATGATCAGATTACCTTTAATAATGGTGCCAACACTACTTAATGAAGAAGTGATAATCTCTTTAACAAACATTGTAAGAAAACTGATTACTCACGTGCAAAAGAATGAAATGGGACTCTTATTTTACATCACTCAAAAATAAACAGACTGGATAAAGACTTCAATGTAATACTTGAAACTATAACACTCTAAAACATTGGAAAAAAACCATCATATCATTGGTCTTGGCAATGATTTCCTAGACATGAAACCAAAAGCAAAAACAGACAAGAAGGACTACACCAACAAAAAAAGTTTTGCACAGCAAAGGAAAAAAATTAACACAGTGACAGGCAACCTACAGAATGGGATAAAATATTTGCAAGTCATATATCTGATAAGGAGTTAATATCCAAAATATATAAGGAATTCCTACAACTCAAAAACATACAAATAAATGAATGACTCAATTAAAAAATGGGCAGAAGACTTGAATGATATTTCTCTAAAGATATACAAATGGCCAGCAGGTATATGAAAAGATGTTCAACATCGCAAATGATGAGGAAAATGTGAATCGAAATTACAGTGAGAGATCACTTCCCACAAGACAGGGTAGCTATATTAAAAAGAGAAAGCAAGCATTGGTGAGGATGTGGAAAGTCGGAATCCTTCTGCACTATTGGTGGGAATGTAAAATTATGCAGGTGCTATGGAAAATAGCTTGGAGTTTCCTCAAAAAATTTAAAAACAGAATTACTATCTGATCCAGCAATCCCACATCTGAATCTACACCCAAAAGAATTCATATCTGGATCTCAAATCTTTCTCTGCACTCTCATGTTCATTGCAGCACTATTCATAATAGCCAAGTTATGGAAATAATCTAAATTGTCCATAGACAGATTAATTGTTTTTTAAAAGTGATATATACATACAATGAAATATTTTTGAGCCATGAAAAGATTATAATCTTGTTTTATGCTACAACTTGGGTGAAACTCAAGGACATCATGCTAAGTGAAATGAGTTAATCACAAGTCCAAAGACAGCATAATTATACTTATTTGAGGCCCTTAAAGTAGTCAAACTCATAGAAGCAAAAAGGAGAATGGCAGTTGCCAGAGGCTAAGCTTAAGCAAATGAGGAGTTGCTACTCAGTGGGTATATAAGCATCAGTCCTTCAAGATGAAAAAGTTCTAGGGATCTGTATTACAACAATATACAAGTAAAGAAGGCATAGGGATGGCTAACAGGTATAAGAAAAGATCCTCGATGATGTCACAAATCATCAGGGAAATGCAAATCAAAACCACAATGAGATGTCCACTCACACCTGTTAGAATGGCAATTACTGAAAGATAAGAAATAACAAGTGTTGCCTAGGATGAGGAGAAAGAGAACACTTGTGCACTGTTGGTGGGAATGCAAATTTGTGCACTTCTATGGAAAACAGTACAAGGGTTCCTAAAAAACTTAAAAATAGAACTACTAGAAAAAATACAACAAGACAAAGTCAGAGAGGGAGAAAAACCATAAGAGACTCTTAAGTATAAGAAACAAACTGAGGGTTGCTGGAGGAGATCTGGATAGGGGGATGGGTAATTGGGTGATGGACATTAAAGAGGGCATGTCATGTAATGAACACTGGGTATTATGTAAGACTGATGAATCACTGACCTCTACCTCTGAAACCAATAATACATTATATGTTAATTAATTGAATTTAAATAAAATAAATACATTTTTAAAAAGTAAATAAACTAACAATTGAAAAAAAACGAGAACTACCATATGATCTGGCAATTCCACTTCTAGGTATTTTATCCAAAGAAAATTCACTATATAATAAAATATATTCAGCCATAAAAAGAAGAAAATCTTGTCATTTGTGACAACATGGATGAACCTTGAGCATATTATTTTAACTGAAATAGTTAGAGAAAGACAAATACCATATGATTTCATTTACATGTTAATCTTAAACAAAAACAAAGCCAAACAATAACAAAAAACCAACCTCATCTGTACAGAGAATAGACCGGGGTTACCAGAGGCAGGGGTAGATGAAATGGGTAAAGGCAGTCAAAGGTACAAACTTCTGGTTATAAAATAAACAAATCATAGGGATATAAAGTACATCACTGGGGACTATCGTTAATAATACCACATATTGCCTATTTGAAAGTTGCTAAGAGAGTAAATCTTGAAAGTTCTTATCATAAGATTGGGAATAAGAACTGAATCACCATTTCTAGTCATTTTTTTTTTTTACTGTTTTCCTTAGTCAATTAATGCTATAATAAAAAAGTAGAAGTTTGAAAAAAAAATATAAAACTTCTGTTTCTATATTAGAAAATCCAAGAGAATCCACAGATAAATTATTAAAGCCAATACTAATAATTTGATCTGTTGAAAGATAAACTAAGGAACGTTATTAAAATTTTGAAGATTTTTTTTGAGCAAATATGGATTGGAGCCTGACCATATTGAGCCAAAGGTGGTTAGGAGCACTCCACCCACCAGGGGTAAGGGTAAGGTTTTTTTTAGGGAAGACATTGAAGCAAAGCATAGTATCTATTTGGTTGGTTATAGCTTTACAATTTGACGTATTTGGGAAAGTCACACATTGACTGTGTGTGACTAGGTGTTCTTAAGTTTAATTTTCTTGGATTCCAATGTATCAACTCCGGCTTAGGTTTTGGTTTGTTTTTTGAAGGCTACCAAGGCATTAGAGTCACTTCAGTTAATGCCTTTCTTGTTTAAAGATTTTAACAGAATAATTGTAAGAATTAACACATTTGCTACATAGGAGGTCTAAATATAAAATCACTATCTTACTATATTACAGCAGCAAAGACAGAAATGAAAAATTTAAAAAGTATTTTCATTATAATACACACATTGTGTACCAAAGAATAAAACACCAGAAAATTGATCATAACTTTACAAGGAGAAGATTAGTTTTTTTGTCAAAAATTAAGGAACACAAATAAAGGGGCACCTGAGTGGCTCAGTTGGTTGGGCAACTGCCTTCGGCTCGGGTCATGATCCTGGAGACCCAGGATCGAGTCCCACATCGGGCTCCCTGCTAGGTGGGAGGTCTGCTTCTCCCTCTCTCACTCCCTCTGCTTGTGTTCCCTCTCTGGCTGTGTTTCTCTCTGTCAAATAAATAAAATCTTAAAAAAAAAAAAAAAAAAAAAATTAAGGAACACAAATAAATGGTGACATTTATCATATTTATGGATTGGAAGTCTCAATGTTATATAAAGAAATCTCATCTGAAATGTGGACAAATTTTACTGTTTTTATTTTCTTTGACTTTTTTCCTATAACTTAGCATATTGATTCTGAAGTTTACATGAAAACATATGCATTAATGCAAACACTGACTCTCTTTGAGAATATACTCATGCTGTCACATCCGAAGACTGATAAAACTAATTAAGTATGCCTATGTACTCAAGGATAGGCAAAATAAAAAATCCAGTAAGAATATCCACACATTGGGTGCCTGGGTGGCTCAGTTGGTTAAGCAACTGCCTTCGGCTCAGGTCATGATCCCAGAGACCCGGGATCGAGTCTCACATCGGGCTCCCTGCTTGGCGGGAAGCCTGCTTCTCCCTCTCTCACTCCCCCTGCTTATGTTCCCTCTCTGGCTATGTTTCTCTCTGTCAAATAAATAAAATCTTTAAAAAAAAAAAAAGACTACCCACACATACAAGAATATAGGAGTTAAAGCAAAGGCAGCATAACAGAGTGGTAGAGAAAGAACAAGAATGATCTTTTCAAAATATCATGCCTGGCCATTTGGACATCCACCTAGGAGAATAAATAATTTGGACCCCACATCATAGACACAAAAGTAATTTCCAGGCACATCACAGATCTGTATGTGATACATAAGATAATAATGCTTTTAGAAGACAATGTAAGCAAATACATATGTCAGAAAAAGATTTCTTGAAAAGTACACAAACCACACTGACAATACAAGGAAAAGATCAGTTAATTTAACTACAATAAAAGTAAAAACTTTAAAAAACATGTCCCAATGTAAAGTACCATCAAGTCATCACACTGAACACCTTAAATATATACATTTTTTTAAAAATCATTTATTTATTTATTTATTTATTTATTTATTTATTTATTTATTTAAGAGAGAGACACACACACACACACAGAGTGCACGCAGGAAGAGGGGCAGAGGGAGAGAGAGAGAGAGAGAGAATCCCAAGCAGATTCCCTGCAGAGTGCAGAGCCTGACCAAGTCTCATCTCAAAATCCTGAGATTATAACCTGAGGTGAAATCAAGAGTCAGATGTTTAACCTAACTAAGACACCCAGGTGCCCCTATACAATTTTTATTTGTAACTATACTTCAGTGAAGCTGATAACATAAATAAACAAACAAAAAGAAGGAACACACAACATTGGGAAAGTAAAAAGTCACATTAGAAGAATATTAGTAGAAATTTATAACCCAGTAATTGACAAAGAACTTGTATCCAGATTTTATAAATTACAAATAAATAAGAAAACAAATTTAAGAATAGAATTCCCTGTACTAAAAGACAGAGAGACTTGAATAGGCACTTCATATAAGATATTAAATATCCAATAGACATGATAACATTTCAGCAGAAATAAGAAAAATGTGTGTTAAAACTACAGTGAGAAACAACCACTGCCCACCAAATAGTTAAAATGAAGAAGACCAATACTACCACGTATTGTCAAGTATTAAAAATACAGGAACTCATACCTATTGATGATGGAACAATCTGTTGAGAAAACAACTTGGTATTATTTAAACGCATATCCTGGAATCAAGTAAGTGTTTCTAGATATGTACGCAGCAGAGTACTAGGAACTATATATACTAATGTTCATAACAGAATTATTTTTAACATTCACAAAATAGAAACAATCCAAATAGCCATCAAGGGAATATGCAATTAACTTTAATGTATTCATAGAAGGGAGAATAGGCGAACTGCAGCCACGTGCCTGGTGTCATCATATACATGTAATGCCAAATGGCAACAGACACAAAATAATACCTATTACTCCATTTATAAGCACTACACAACAGGGGAAAAATTAAAGTTTAGTGTAGAAACTTCCAAAGAGGAGGTGATAAATAGGGAAAAGCAAGGAATTAATTTTCATAAAAGTCAGGATGGTGGCTACCACTACGGGAAAGAAAAAGACAGGATTGGGAAGGAAGCATATGAGAAGCTGGTCTCTGGAGGACGGGTAATACTCAATTTCCTAACCAGGATGGTGGTTGCATAGATGTCCCTTTTAGAATATGTTAAGCTGATCATTTATGTTTCTTCACGTTTTTTGACATGTGTGTTAAAAATATAAAATGTGGGTTAAAACTATTAAAATTACATATTTGTTTGAAAGTATATTGGGGTAACTAATTTTTTTATCTATATGTTTTCATATATATTACTAAAGCAAAATAAGAATATTAGAATGAAGTTAGGTTAAGAAAGGAACATTGTTACTGTTTATCTTATTATATCCTCAAAAAATATACAAAAATAAATAAATCCAAATATGTTTCTCAGTTGAGTCTTATGAATGGGAATAAGCACTGGTATTTTCTTCTGTGCATGTTTTTGATGAATAAATACAATGTGAGAGATATGTTTCTTATTGCTAGTATAATTGGGAGCACATGAATGATCTAGTCTCTTGAAGATAAATTTAAGATTATTAATTTTCAGACTCTAATTTTAAGCAGACTCTAATTACTGCTTTACTAGACAGAATTTTTTGAGGTGTCATATGGATAGCGCCTTAGCAAATATCCTAAAGGAAAAACTGCATCCTTCCCTTTGAGTTGTTCCAGACATTTTTTTCTACTTTGTTATTTTTCTGTTAAATAATAGCACATTTTAAACCACAGTAATCCACATTTAACTCATTATTAATCTTCCAGATACAAATTATTCATGTTCTTGACAAGTTGGAGGTAACATAATATAAATGAGGTCTGACATATGAATGAATGTATATCCATCTATTAGACTTGTTGCACTATCTTATTTATGCTGTTCTATATAGTCTTCAAAGGAGTTCTGATCAGCTTTCTGTCAAATTAATACTGTGATCCATTTATAAGACAGCATATTAAGCTAATACAGAGAAGCATCGGTTTTTCAATGAAGTGTAGAAAGATTGTTCTAACAGATTTGACCAAATATGATGTATAAATGTTTCTAATTCTTTGTTTCAGTATATAAAACCAAGTTGAACCTAAAATGAAGCCCATCTATAAAAACAGCAGACACTTAATGCATTATCCATTTACTCTTTCCTGTTTTATTTTGATAGTCATAAAAATATCCCATAAAATAATTGTTGTATCATTTACAATGCAAATTTAAGTATTACTCTCCTAATTTCAGGAAAAAAACTAAGCCCTTCCCCATCAACAAAAATTTGTAATTTAACCAAGTTCACATAGCAAGGAAATAGCAGCCAGGGGATGCAAACGAAGTTATTTTGGTTCCAAATTGTGTTAGTTGTGTGGTTGTGTTTTCAAACACTGGTATGTTTTTCCTTTCAGACTACTCCTCCTATAAATCTATAGTTTGTTGTTCATTGTTGCACATTTTTTGTTTGTTTTCTACTTTAGGAATGAAAGTCTTCTTTTTTCAAATGACATAACCACTGATTCTAAATTGTTTCCCAAGGGAGAGTTCAGTATGGTGTTTCTCACACTGAATTACACAAATAATACTACAAAACATAGATTATAGATGTTGGTAAAACTAAAAATAGATCTAATCTCTACATGGTTGGTACACAAGGATATAAATGTATTTCCTTTTCTGAAAAATGGAAATTTAATTTACTTCAAAAATTCAAATGGTTATTTCATTCAGAGTTTTTCATCCAAATACAAACTTTCTTTTAAGCAGTAGCTATAAGACTTACACATCACAGACGAGTAATGCTCTGAAATTATAGAAACATTTTATTCTGATTATAGTTATTAAACACATATTTACTTGATAAGTGTTCTTTAGTAGTAAGAATATTTCCTAATTATGCCCGTACAACAAAATATAGGAGGTCATTCCTTTGGAATTAAGTGTCACTGGGCAAGGCCCTGTTTATAGAATGAAACCTTGTTGATTTACTGTTCCACTAATCTCCTAAACCTGTAATTCTGTATTTAGCCAATGGTCTTTCTACTATTCTTTGCTTCAGTTACTTAACTAAATGCTTAAGTAAAGTTTTCACTACATGTGTATTGCAAGAATCACCACAGTTCCATTAAATTATATTTATTAATATATTTCTAGTAGTGTGCCCCCAGCTGAGAGCATGCCTGTGGCTAGAAGTATCTATGAGTGATTTTTCTGCTCAACAACAGCAGCTACTTGTATCATTCTTCAGTGACTAATATGAGGGCAACTTACCTCATGGGAGGACAACACCGTAACATAAGTCTTAAAGCTGTATCTTTACGTATTTTTTAATGTCACACTCCATTCTTTTGCTCATATCCCTAAAATTCCATAACATGGCAGTTAACTAGTTTCTGACCTCAGCTATTCTGCAGTCATTTTCCCAGGGAAGAACTTAGGCTTTTTCTGAGTTTGGTATTATGAGGCATTTCTGATTATGTAAAAAAAAGGGTTGAGGAGAGTATAATCAGAGATGTAAGATGGGAAAGACCAAATGTCAAGCTAAATAATGATAATTTGATTACTTAATACTCCTATAAATAGTCCATTAGAATTTCTTAATTAAACCTCCACCCCTGCTCCTCAAAGTTTAAGACAAAGGGCAACTAACATTGTTTAGAGGGACAAAATACTACAGAGTGGAAATTTTCATCTGACCTCAGTGTACAAAAATATCTTCTGGACTTTTCCCTCCGATTTACAAGGTCTATGTTTAGAAATCTGGCTACGGGATGACTTTGCAAAATAGCACTCTGAAAAACACACAGTCAGTGCTTAGGCAACTCATACTGGCTCTTATCTAGGACAAATGCTCGAGTTTTTTTTTTTTCTTAATTCAAAGTTGTTATTTCAGCTCGAAAATACTCTTTAGTCTCCATAGTAATCCTCTGACTATAAAGTAACATGATCTTAAATATCTTTGTATTTGTTCTGAAATAAAAGATCCTGCTGTCTTTCTTATTAGTTGAACACTTGGAAAGAAAGAATGAAAATGCTCCAAAATAATTCTGTGATTTTATAACTAAAGGGTGGGAGCTCTTCAATAAAAGTTCCTGCTTATTACCTGCTGGAGTTCTAAGAAAAAAGAAGAAATCTGGGAATAAGTTCTCATAGATAGCATAGCTCCTGTTCTCAAAAAGTTTTAATATCCTATGGAGGATTTAGAGAACACAAACACTTAATATAGATATAAATTATACACACACACACACACACACACACACACACACACTTTATATCCATTTAAGTATGCATGCCTATATATGATAAACACACACCCACGCACGTATACACATATACTCTACATTTGGAATACATAACCTTAGAATATGAACATAATGTAACCACAGTATTTAAAACATTTTGCAATCATCTTGTGGACTAGGCAGAATGAACCAAACTGGAAAAGTTTACTGAGATAATTTGAGAAAAATAGGTCCAGCATTATTCTTTATACTTTTTTTTTAAAAAATGGAGATACTTGTACCTGCCAGGTCTAATAAGTACCATGTAGAAGTGTTTGTGTTAGACCTAAAAGCTACTTGAAGTCAGAGATGTACATAAAAGACACCTCGAATGATAAAGAATGGATTGTCTTCAGTGAATGATGGAGAGAAAATCGGATGACAGCAATAAGAGAGAAGCAAGATGGTGAAATATAATGGTGTTAGCCTCAAAGTAGCAGTGGACTTTGCTTGGTCATGTTAAGAAAGCTGAGTCTTCAGGACTGCTAAATTCGGTAAAAACTAGAAGGCAGAAGAGGTGTTCAAGAAGTAAGCTGAGAATACACTGCTGATGAGCTTACCACAATTGTGGGAACACAGTGGAAAGACTTAGGTAGCATAGGAGGCATGCAGAGATCACACTAGCACAAAGGCAAGAGTTCCATCGATAATGGGCAACTGTGAAACAAAAGAAATATCACAAAGCCTAAGTTAAATGTGCATAGGCCATGGTGGGGTTTGTTCTGATAGTTTTGTAGAGGAGAGTGGGTGCTCATCCTTGTTCTGGAGTAAAGTGGCATCAGCAAGATGGCTTCCTAGAAGACCTCCCCTCATAGAGTATCTGGCAATGGTTGAAGACTTTCAAAGAAAATGGCACAAGGGATGAGAGCTAACAGATGAATTGGTGGTTGCTGATGAACAAGCCCAAGACAGGCATGATAGCAAAGACAGCACTGTTAATCAATAAGTATAACTGAAGTGATGACTAGTAGATAAGCTGCCTTTGAAGGAGACAGAGGAGCTAGATATAGTAGGGGAAAAGAGGCTAGATATATATACAACACAAAGACCATGTCTTGACTGATTTCTCCATCTTCAGTTATTTGGGCAGAAATAGACAACTGAGGGGGCGCCTAGGTGGCTCAGTTGGTTAAGCAACTACCTTCAGCTCAGGTCATGATCCCGGGATGGAGCCCCACATCGGGCTCCCTGCTCTGCGAGAAGCCTGCTTCTCCCGCTCTCACAACCCCTTCTGTGTTCCCTCTCTAGCTGTGTTTCTCTCTGTCAAATAAATAAATAAAATCTTAAAAAAAAAAAATAGACAACTGAGGACTAAACCATCATGCAACCCCATGAGCAGGTTACAGGTCAGTTTTCCCCAACTTCTTTCTGTATAAACTGGGACCTGAAAAACTGCTATCCCAGAGGTTGGCAAATGATGGTCCACAGGCCAAATCAAATCTACCACATGTTTTTGCAAAGAAAAAGTTTGTTGCCACACAGCCTTGCTTATTCACTTCCACTTTGCCTGTAGCTTCTTTCACATAACAATGGCACAGATGAGTAGCATCAGAAACAATATGACTGATTTGAAAATATTGAAAAACCTGAAAATATTTACCATCTGGCCCTTTACAAAAAAAGTGTGGTGACTCCTCTGTTGCATCTATATTTGTTACATCGGCAGTTGAGATATATTTTCTATTAACACATTTACTTATATAGCTTGCTAATTAGAAATAGGGGCTAGAAATATCTTTAACTCAATTCTTTGGCTTTATTTAGTTAGACAAAACTTAGACATATTAAAGCATTATCAGTGTCACTAATTTTGTGATTAGTACATAATATTTTGCCTTTTTTTGGTACTCCTTATAAACAAATTTCAAGATTATTCTTTAATTGTTCATGAAAAAGTTTGGAGTTTCTTCTCCTTTTCTCTAAATAGGAGATAATTATGAGTCCAAACACGAGATATCCACAACTAGAATTGTATTTTCTATCCTAGGAGTTAAAAGGTCAATTATTTGCACAAAGTGGGTGTAATTGGTGAAGTGTAAAATAACAGGTGCTAGATTTCTAGAGTTATAACTAATTCCACACTTCCTAGTAACACTACATATTAAGAGACTTCCAGATATAACAAAATTCCTAAATAAAACGTGTCAAACATGTTGATTAGTGAAATGAGGCCATAGACAATCAGTTTGAGACAGCCATCATACAGAATAACTTAAGAATGTAATAATGATGGTAGCTCAACACGATGGTGAGCATAGCATATAGAGACGTCAAATCATGATGTGGTTCATGTAACTGTGTGTCAACTATATTCAAATGAACAAAATATTATTGTGAAGCCTTTTTTTAAAGATTATTTATTTATTTATTTATTTATTTGGCAGAGGGAGAGAGAGCATAATCAGGGGGAGTGGCAGGCAGAGGGAGAACAGGCTCCCTGCTGAGCAAGGAGCCTTATATGGGACTCAATCCCAGGACCCTGGGATCATGATCTGAACTGAAGGCAGATGCTTAACCAACTGAGTCACCCAGGCATCCCCTAAAAATATTTTAAACCATAATAATGAAACTTCACAGAAGTAAGCTAAATTACATTTAAAAAAAAGACAAACTATGTTCCTATGAAATATTAGGTCAAAAAGTAAGTGTAAATAATTATAAACAATTTATAAAATTATGAAAATGATAGCATTATTTACAGAAATGTTTGTTATAGAAACTTCCATATAGATATGAAATTATATATAAATCTTATATATATAAATTTAATAATGTACACATTATTAAATGAAAAGCTATTAAAATAAATTAATATTGTAAAACAGCAGAAAAATAGCAGATGAATGCATCTAGAGAAAGCAAATAGAAGGAAAGAAAGGAAACAAATTGATGAGATTGGTTTGGAGCTTCAAAATAAGAATGGTCATTATAAAGTAAGAAAACTACTATTATTTACAGGTAATATTTGCTTATAGCACACAAGAAGTATCTGCAAAAATCTACTAAAATAAAAAGAATATGATAAGCTGTCTACTTACAAAATAATTATTCACAAATTAAAATTTATTTACATACTACAAAATCTCAGAAAATCTAATGAGAATATAATATTATTTTTTAAAAAGTCAATGAAGTTATTTCAAGTAACCTGTAACCGTCTTAACAAGAAATATAAGAAACGTAAATAGCTCTATAATCTTTGCAAAGGGGTCTTAAAAGAAGACATACAAAGTGGAGAACAGAGGATTATTATCCTGAATATCAAACCATGACATTGTAAAAACTCTTCCCAATAAATATTTATAAATATTTTATGTACTTGCAAATAACATCTCCATAGATTTTTTTTTAAATTACTTTGAAGTTCATCAGAATGGAATAAACAGGAGTAAGTTTTTTCCTGAAACAGTGACGAATGAGCCAATCTTACTTCTCTAGAATATTAAAATGTTATTTAAAGACAAAATAATTGGGCTTCTGTTGTAGGTAGTGAATTAAACATGTGCATTTTCTTTTGCTCTTTTCTGAACCCCCTGAAATAACAGTAAAAGATGTTTTTCATTTTCTGTAGTCAGAAAATTGCAGGAATAAAGATACTGGAGGAAGAGACGACAGAAACAAAATTTGAGAGGCTTGAGAGCAGAATATGAGTGGTAAACAACTTAGCAGAATACAAAAATGTGAGTCCTATCCAGGCAGTGTGATGAGTCCTGGTCATGCTACAGAACCTCCTAAACAGACTGAGGCCCCTGCTTCTGTTTAAGTGCTAAATTCTGCACTGCAGCTGTGCTAATGGCTCTTAGGCCAGAATTCTGTCACCATCACTAGAGAAAACCCTCAGTCTGTTGCAAAAGGGATAAAAAAGAGAGACCCTTCTGCCTGGAATCAGGGAGGGGAGATAGAGACCTAATTACTTTTTTTCTTTTCTTTTTTAAAATAATATCCACACGATGAGGGCTTGAATCCATCAAGAGTCAGAAGCTCTCCCAATTTAGACAGCCAGGCATCCCAGCCTCATTTTTTTTTTTTTTAATTATACTTTCAACCAACCCCGTGTGCTCCACTTTCACCCCTAATGGACGTGATGTCATCCATTCTTCAGGTCCTGGGTCAAACAGAATTACTGTCAACAGGGGCCTCAGTGAATCTTCAATCAATGACACGGTGACACATCTAGCATGATTTCTCCACTGAGCTCCAAGAAGGCTGGCATTTTTTATACCCTCCATATAGCTGATGGAAAGATTCTTTTCTGGGGACAAAAGTTGTAAAGATACACTGGGGGCAAAGCAATTCTTCTCAAACTAAGTTCTGTGGGAGTAGTAAACCCTAAGCTCTAGGGCTTCCATTGCACACAAAGAATGAAATTATCTTCTCTGAATCTAGAATAATACTAGCTAAAGAACTCCCTTGGGATGAATGAAAAGCAGCCACTTACATAACATTCTGTAGAGTCAATTTCTCTCTCAGACACTGTTGAGAAAGGCCAGGCCTACAACGAAGTCCCCAGTCTGCAAAACCCACCCTTGCATAGAAAATGTTAATCAGCTTCTTTGTGTTCTTCTCTAAGGTATGCCAATAGGCAAGGAGAATGTCTGAGGGACTATTCCAACAGAAGAAATAAAGGCCAAAACAAACGAACAAGCAAAGGAGCAAAGAGGAAGAGAAAAATGTGGAAAAGCAGACTGTGAGATTTCTATAATATTGCATCTGTAAAACAAGAAAGAAGTGTTTTGATAAATGAATATTTGAAGAAAAAGAACTTCAGAAATCATAAATGTATTAGCAGAAATGAAAAAAATATAATGATTGGAAGATAAAATTAAAACACCATCCTGGTGAAGTGAGAGAGCTAGATTCTTATCTCATGGAGTCTAAGAATGAATCTCAGGGATAAAGGAGAGTGGATAAAACAATGGAAGGTTATTAAGCAAGGATACAGAAAAAGCTCTCAAGAGTAAGAAGGGTCCCAACAGGGTTGCCACTGAGGGCTTTTAGGGTTCTTCTATTGAAAGCTAACTAGGGAACTTAAATCTTTGACTTCTCTACTGGCAGCACCATTGACTAAGGACTAATGATAACATCTTTAATGGCTTACTACTTTTTTAGGGTCTGGTTATTTTCTGTTGACCACAGGTGGCTGTCTAAGACTTCCCCCTCGGACACCTAGGGTAGGATGGTCCAACCTGGTTTCCTTACACCTCCGCATTTTGGGGATTTCTGTGAGTGTGATCACAGGGACTCCTATATATTTCTCCCTACCTAGCCCTACCTGTCTCTTACTCACTGGGAAGCAGAACAAAAGCATAAAAATGAAGAAAAGCAGTGATTTTTTTTTTAAGGTTCAGTCCAGAAGTTCCAACACGCAAATCAGAGTTCTAGAAAGAGATAATTGGGACAAAGAATCAGCAAAGAACTATTACAGAAATAGGATCATAATCTTCATTTTGAAATGAGTATTCAACACAATGGCAAAGAATGAACTCACACTAAAGGTGCTGTTTCATACAACTGTAAAAGTTAGGGAACATATAAGAAAAATCAAACATCATTACAAAGGCTAAAGAACCAGAATGTCAACAGCAACACTAGAAGCTTAACCACAATGTGGTACTACCTTTAAGATTCCAGAGTGATAATTGTTTCCAGCCTAGAATTCTATCTTCAGCCAAACTAATACAAAAATGCCAGAGTGGAACAGAACATACTTTCTGATATAAAATACCTCCCAAATCTTATCTTCCATGCCGCCTTTGAAGAAACCAAGAAGAATTCAAGAAAGAGAAAGTCGTGGAATTTAGAAAACAGAAGAACAAACAAGAAAGAGGCAAAAGGAAGGGAAATTGGTAAAGGGAGATTCCCAGATGACAGCCTTACCACAGTCCCCGGAAGCAGCCAGTCCTGACTGAAGCAAGTCAGGAGGCCCGGGAAAGATGTCTGAAGAACATGGAATTAATAAAATGCTTTTGTATTTAAAAGCAACAAGAGGTCGGGGCACCTGGGTGGCTCAGTTGGGTAAGCGACTGCTTTCGGCTCAGGTCATGATCCTGGAGACCTGGGATCGAGCCCCACATCGGGCTTCCTGCTTTGGCTGGAAGCCTGCTTCTCCCTCTCTCAGTCCCTCTGCTTGTGTTCTCTCTCTCGCTGTGTTTCTCTCTGTCAAATAAATAAATGAAATCTTTAAAAAAAATAAAAATAAAAAAAATAAAAGCAACAAGAGGTAATTTAAGCAACTGGAAAGTTTGGGGAACACACTACATAGAAACATGAGGATGACTATTACCTTCGGGGGGAAAATTTGTATGGGAAAACAGTGGTAATCTCATTGTGCCACATGGTTCTTCTGCGAACTCATTTCACATAGTCAAATAGGTCAAAAATGACAAAACACCTGTAGCCAGTGTTATGACCACATTGGGAGCATTGGGAGACAGTATGCCTGCATTTAACTGATAGAGTGATAGAGACAATGACGGTGCAAAGTCAACAGATAATGATACATAATGAAGCACACAGTTTAGACCTAGATACAGAAGTAAATACCAAAAGAAACCCCTGAAAGAGTTGCAAGGGCTTGCCCTTTGCAGCACACAGGCATCCCCTCCCCCTGTTCTGTGTTCTAGTATCTCCTGCTCCAGCGTCTGTACTGATAAGGTTCTTCCTGAGTCTCCAGTCCTTTTTGCACATTAACTACTACTACATTTTTAACTCTTCTGCAATTGTCACTTCCTCAGTAAAGTCTTCCTGAGCATTCAGAAACTCCAGACTAGTTCAGATTCTCCTGTTCTGCCCCTCCAAACATTGTCAACTGCTCTGTGTAAAACACTTCATGGTTCCAATCGTACTGTATACTGTAAGATCCAGGAATTTGTGTATCACATTGGTTTGTGATCTGTTGTACTCCTGGCACTTGGGATAAGGACGACAGCAAAGTGAGTGCTTAAGTATTTGTAGAATAACAATCAAATACCTACGGTGACTAATTACTTACTTAGCACAAAAATGCAAAACATAAGCAAATTTAAAATATTATGGATTTTAAATTCAGTAGGACAAAGATAAATACCATATGATTTTATTCATGTGTGGAATTTGAAAAACAAAACAAATGACCAAAGGGAAAACCAAAGAAGAGAGAGGAAAACCAAGAAACAGACTCTTAACTATAGAATAAACTGATGGTTACCAGAGGGGAGGTGGGTGGGGGATGGGTGAAATAGGTAAAGCGGATCAAGGAGGACATTTATGATGAACACAGGATGTTGTTTGGAAGTGCTGAATCACTATGTTGTACACCCAAAACTAATTTTACACTGCGTGTTAGGTAACTAGAATTTAAATAAAAACTTAAAAAATATTAAAGATTTTAAAGTCCTAAATCATATATTTGTAAATAAAATTTAGCCATACATTAACAAATTAAGTCACCATAATTTAGCCAAATTTATTCTGGAATGCATTTATTACAAGAATGTACCTAGGTACCTGGGTGGCTCGGTGGGTTAAAGCCTCTGCCTTCAGCTCAGGTCATGATTTCAGGGTCCTGGGATGGAGGCCCACATCAGGCTCTCTGCTCAGCAGGGGGCCTGCTTCCTCCTCCTCCTCTCTCTCTGCCTGCCTCTTTGCCTACTTGTGATCTCTCTCTCTCTGTCAAATAAATAAATAAAATTTAAAAAAAGAATGTTTATAACTAACATGATCAATAAGAAAAAAAATATATACTTATGTCACCACCAGAAAAGATAGGAGTATTTTCAATATTAGAAGTCTAGAAATAGATCCCAACGTTAAGCAAATTATATCTTTAAACAAGACAGAAAGAGAAGAATAACCATGAGACCAATAGTCATCATCATTACACTTGCTTCTAAGGCACTATTTATTCGCTTTAAAGTAAGGAACAAGAAAAATGTGCTTATTTACTCAACCATTATTTAATATTGTTCTGTGCATTGCAGAGAATGCAACTGAAATACTGGAAAAAAAAATCTAAAAACTAATAGAAAAAATTTTTCAGTAGGATCACAATTCTTTTAGTTTCTATCTACAAGGAAAAGTATAATGGAAAAGTGGGAAAAGATCCTATTTACAATAGTGAAAACAATATATAAAGAAGTTAGGAATAAACTCATGCAAATGAATAGTCAGAGATATTGGAGGAAAACCAGTAATGAGGTATTATTAGGTCAAAAAGAATAAGTATGTTTTAAGAAGGAGGGAATTTCGAACAGTGTCAAAACCTGGTTAGAGCTCAAGTAAAATGGCAGCTTAAATATAAACACTGGATAGTGAGACAAATAATTGGACCCTTGGTGAAACTCCTATGTGAAGAAAACCATAGAACTTTACTGAAAGACATCAAATACTTAGCCAATAAGAAAGTATACTCTGTTTCATGATGAAAAGACTTTTAACTTCCTGAGATTGATATTTTAAATTAGTGTAATTTCATTCAGCATCAAAGTGTTATTTTAGAACTCAGTAAGGAAACTATAGATTATTTGTTTTCAACATGATAATATAACCTATGTTAGCCCAAATTCTTTATTCTTAACTGAGAAGCACCATATTTCCTAATTAAATGAAGGAAAGAAAAAAAGGTTACTGCTATTACCTGATGTTTTATTTTAAATAAAATAAGCTATAAAAATTGAACAAGAGATAAAACTATCATTATTTTCACATAATGTGACAGGGTATAAGATAATTCAGTAAGTTAGCAAGGCATAAAATTAATATACATAGATACATTTCATTTATATAATCAGAATCTAATGTGAAAAAAAGACTTGATTTCCTATAGCCACAAAATATGTAAATATCCAAGAAATATGAAAAAACTCTATGAAGAAAAAAAATTAAGTACTATTAGAGAACATAGAAGAAGGCTTGAACAAGTAGAAATATGTACCATGCTCTTATCTGAAAATTCCAAAATCCACATTAGGGCATCACCTCTAAGATATTTTAACAACTTTATTATGTTTCTAATTTTTAAAAAAAGACTTTCTTGAAAGTAGACAATTGATAATATGTATAGAAAAATAAACAAAAAAAAG
Organism: Spilogale gracilis; assembly: GCA_004023965.1. Classification (NCBI taxonomy): domain Eukaryota; kingdom Metazoa; phylum Chordata; class Mammalia; order Carnivora; family Mephitidae; genus Spilogale; species Spilogale gracilis. Next base: position 107,752 of record PITA01001878.1, on the reverse strand, counting down.
TTAGAAAAGACTCTGTAAGAAGAGTAATGGATGAAAGATGCTTTACCAGATATTCAAATATATTATGAAACTCAATAGTTAAAAGAGCAGAAAATGTACATGAATAAACAGACCACTGGAATTAGAAAAGGAAGCCCCCAAATAGACCCCCAATAGAAGTTGAAATTTAATACATGATCAATGTGGCATATCAAATCAGTGGGAAATGGGGTTGACACAATTTCATTGCCAGAAGACCAAAAGTATGTCAAATCCATACTTTAAATCATACAGCACAATAATTACCAAAAATCATTAATTTATATTTTAAATTAAATAATAAAAATAGAGGAAGAAATCATACAATTCATTACAACTTTCAAGAAAGGAACGATTTTTATGACTCAAACTTCAGAAGCCATAAAAATTTGATATAATCTAACCATACCTTTTTAAGATCTAAAAAAAAAATAAAGACAACATACTGTGGAAAAATATTTTCAACTTAATCAGTGTTTTGCTTTTCCCTTATTTGTAAAGAATTTCTAGAAAAAAACTCCACTAAAAAAAATTGAAGAAAAAGAAATACAGTGGCCCTTAAGCATAGGAAAAGATGTTTAATATCACTCATATAACTAAGTGTGATACCATTTTACATTATCAGATGAGCAAAAATCCAAAAATTAGATAATCCACATGTTGTTAACACAAGGAGGAAACAGGTACCCACACACATTACTATGTGACCTCATACAAGAGGCAACTTGGTAAGATCTATCAAAATTATACATGTTTGTGCTTTTTGACACAACAATTCTATCCCCAATAAATTATTTTACTGATACAATTATTCTTTCGCTCATTGGGGTATATGCAAGTTTACTCATGGTAGTATTATTTGTAATGGCAAAAGATTAGCAAAATATAAATGTCCATCAATAGGGGACTAGTTATATAGATTATGGTACATCTATAAAATGCTATCAAATTACAAAAAAATAAGAATATAAAAAAAGAATAAAAATGTTTTATATAAAATTATTAAAAAATTAAGAATGCTGCCTATATGAAGATATTACCAAGGTATATTGCTAAGTGATAAAAATATATTATTAAGAAGTAACTTTCATTTTAAAAAGAGGGAAATTAAGAATCTATAATTGCTTTAACATGCATAAATAAACTTTGAAGGATACACATGAAACAAATATTAGTGGTTTGTGGGTGAAGGATGGCATGGGAAACATAAAGATGGCAAACAAGAAGGAGAGGAGTAATTTTCACCATATAGCTTCTAATACCTTTTGGCTTTTGAATACCAGGAATGTTAAAAATACTTATTTACATACTGCCAAATGATTTTTAGATTTAGCAAGAATAAATAAGTTGGAACAGACAAAATTGTGAGAAAGATGTCTTTTCTTATTGGATAGCAAAATGCACTCTAAAAATACACAATTCACAAATTAAAAATTAAGCTGTGCTATATGACCCAATAGAAGTAGCCGTGGCAATGGCAAAGAACACAGAGACACACCTACATGTGTACAACATATACTGCATTAGAAATATGATACGGGTGCCTGGATGACTCGTGGGTTAAGTGTCAGCCTTCAGTTCAGGTCATGATCCCAGGGTCTTGATATCAAGCCCAGAGTCCAGGTCCCTGCTCAGTGGGGAGTCTGCTTCTCCCTCTGCCCCTGCTTGTGCTCTCTCTCTCTCACTTACCCTCTCTCAAAAAATAAAATCGCAAAAAAAAAGAAAGAAAGAAATATGATACATGTCAGTAGAAAAGGCAGACTATTCAACTAATGTGAATGGAATCAATGGACAACAATTTAAAAGAAACATAAATTTAGATCCCTACCTCATACCATATTGTAAACTAATTCTATAAAAGAAAAGAATTAGGCACTTTTAATAATCGACCTAATGCTAAGAGAATTCTATATTGTGTTTATGAAGATATGGTGACTAGAGCTGGACTCCAGACCTGAAAACCACTTGAAATGATCTGTGAATAAGCCAAATTAGAACTCCCCCAGAGAAGACTTTCATAACCATCTCAGTCTCAATGACCCAAAAAAACCCACTTATTTCAAATCAGCTCTTTGCAGGCAGTTAAACAGAAACTTCTGTTGTTTATGCTGCAACCTATTTTCCTCCCTAAAAATTCACAGCTATTCTAGGCCGGTTTGAACTACCCAGCAATAGTAGTTTTGAGTATTCTTTTTAGGTTTCATCCTATAGCAGGTACCTGAGTGGTTCTTATAATTGGCCCATCTTCTAGGCTGTGCTGTGGCTATCTGGGTGTTTTCCTAAAAGGGCTCTTGACTTGCACTGGACTGCTAAACCTAGATTTGCAGTATGAAATTATTTTTCTTTAATAACCTTTTTTCCCCAGCACCAGTCTCCTTCATGAATTTATATTTTACTCCTAACTGCATAGTCTTTGAGTCTAACACTTTATCTTCTAAGTTAGACATGTAGTTATGACTACAGAAATGAAAGCTACTTTTATCTTAGGATTTCTTTCCCTTTTCCTTGCTCTGCTGTCCTTTCTATCCATCAAGGACTTCATTCGTTAACCCCCAAATCTGTCAATTACAACAGAAAGAGAAATATTTGCAAACAAATGAGGTGTCTGGGTATATGGGAGTATTTTTCCTAATTTTTTTGTTTGCTTGTTTCTCTTTTTGCTTCCTTGTTTGCTTCCTTGTTTGTCTTAATTAAGCAGAGCTAGGGAGTGTAAATGGAGTTAAATATACCTGGGTTCAATTCTCACATTTACCTGTTACATGAGAGATCGCAGGTGCATTATTTAACCTTGCTGAAATTCAGATTCCTCACCTACCAACTAAGGATAAGGCCACCTCCTATAATTGTGAGGAGTAAAGGCATGTCACTGTAATACTCTGTATATTGGTGCTAACAATAAATCTTAGTTGCTCTTTTTATCTTCTAAATACCTAAAAATTTTGGCAATTATGAATATTGATGATGTCTCCTCTGAAAGACCATGTGGAACAGTGGCCCCAGCAATCCTCCTGCCTCTGTGCACGCACAGCTCTGCTATCGGGCAATGCTCATCCTTTGGATGTAAGTCACAAAAATCTATCCTAGACCCGAAGAGAGTAATGTTTCCCCTAAACTGTGATGCTAAGGAGATGCTTTCAGGGCAGAGAATCAGAGTTCTTTGGAACCATCCTCCTATTTCAGAAACGACACAGATTGGTTTTTAGCTGCCCACAGAGAGCTATATTCCTGCACAGGGGAAGACGTGATCTCTCTGGAGTCAACCTGAGGAAGATTAGGAAATGGATTGTGAGTAACAAATGCATTGTCGCATTGAGCTCTGGTCCAGGAACCCACCCAGGGTTGCTGAGTGGGACAGCCAAGTGCACAGCGTGGCACTGTGGGTTCCCAGGGGAAACTGTAACTGGATGGATGCATTATTCCACAGGAAAAGATTTGCTTTAGGACTGCAAATTTGTTTGTGGGGGTTCCTTTCCTGAAAGCATGCTTGTGACCTATATAAATCAGTGATTTGAATGCTCACTTGAATATAACTCTGACTACAAAAAAATTACTCAAGATTCAGACTCAGGTTCATACTTGGAAACCTAAACCTACACGGTGGACACCTACAGGCACCTGGCAAAAAAAAAAAAAAAATAGCCTACTCCGTGTAACTTCTGTATGGAGCACTCTCATATGCCCCCCACATAGCTTCAATGATTGTTACCATCTTACATTATACAGTACATTTATCACAGCTCATGAGCAGAAACTGCTACATTATTACTAACTAAATTTTGTATTTCCATTAGTTTTTCCTAACGTTTCTTTTTCTGTTACAAGATTTCATCTGAGACAAAAGAATACATTTAGTTGTTATGTCTTAGGCTTCCCTTGGTTGTGATAGTTTCTCAGACTATTGTTTTTCATGACTTTGACAGTTTTGTGGTCAAATGTTTTGTACAAAGTCCCTTCAATTGGAGTTTGTCTGATATTTCTCTCATAATTAGACTGAAGTTTTGAGTTTGGGGGAGGGAGACAACACAAGGATTTTCCCTTCTCATTACATCATATCAAGTGTACATTCTGTCAGCTGCACTGATCACTGATTATGCTAACTTTCATCACCTGCCTCAGGCAGCCTTTGTCAGATTTCTCTGTTATAAAGTTACTCTTCTTTCTCCTTTTCCATATTGTACTCTTTGGAAGCACGTAACACGTGACCAAGCAGAGTCCACACTTGAAGAGTGGAGAGTCATGCCCCTTTGAGGGGAAACGATCTACATAAAGTACTTGGAATTCTATGCAAGAGATTTACCTTTTCCATTTTCCTTATTGCATCATTTATTTATACTACTCTTGATTCATGGGTACTTATTTATACTTTGGGTAATCATCTAATTGTCTAATACTACTTTTTTTTTTTTTCTTGTTGCTAAAATTGCTCCAGGTTTGGCCATTAGGAGCTCTTTCCTCATTTTGCTCTTAGAGTCCCTCATTACCTCTGGGTACTACATTACACCCCACACTCATCTTGTATATTCTCTGGTCCAGCAGGACCTTGGTTTTTAGCCTGACATATTATTCTAAGATTTCCATAATATATTTTCATATATAAAATTAAACCATAACTTCAGAGAAAAAATGTCTTTGCAGATTAGTTCTCCCTAAACCTAGTCAAAGTAAAACAATGTCCTTCAGTATATTCAACAAACTGTAACATTATATCCAGTACATTTTGACTTTCAGTTTACATGAGGTATGCCTGGGAGACATCTTCGAATTTTCTTTACCTGGAGGGAAAAAAAAGATACTATTCACAGTTCCTAGAATACTGGGAAATATTTCTTATCAAAAGAATTTAAAAAGGACAAAACAAAGAGAAAAGAAATAAAAAGATGGAGAGAAACACGAGGCAAAAAAAATGGGTGAAGATAAATCTCCAGAGGGACTGCAAAAATTTAGGTGGCATGGAGAAGGGTAAAGGGGTAAAGCCCGGTATGGGTCAGAGGATCTGAGAGCAGTGAGTAAAGTGAGCAAAAGGTGGGCCATAAAGCAGATTTCTGGAATATAAATTGTCTATTGCAGAGACTCTTCAACTTCTGTAAAATAAAGGATGTCAACTAGAGACAGTGTTCATTTTAGAGGCCAATCTTTAACTGTTGAATTTTATTTCTGGAAAAGAAAAAAATTTCTTAGTACCCTTGCAGCAACTATGTATCCAAAGTTTCAGCACTTGATTAACAAAAATCTCATCTTAATACCTAAATATTCAGTGGCCACCTATCCCTGTGATAGGACCCATTCCAGGCACTGTGAATATAGCAGTGAAAGAAACAAAGTACCTGCATTTTGGAAATTTACATTCCAGTGTAGAAAGATAAGCAAAATAACAATAACAATAATAATAGGAGAAGTAGTCTAGTGGTGGTTATAAGTACTAAGAAGAGAAAAGAAACAGATAAATGAAGATAAAGTGATGCAATCAAGGTCAGTTTATATACAGTGGACAGAGAATATCCCTCTAACACGCATTGCAGCAGAAACCTAGAAAAGTGAGGAAAGAGGATGCTGGCTAAGTAGGACAAAAGCATTCTAGGCAGAGGAAAAGCAAATACAAAGGGGAAGAGGTGGGCAGCTTGACTCATTAGGAAACACAAAGAAGACCAAAGAGGCAAGAAGGTGATAGAAACAACAGGGAGGAGAGCAGGATCTGAAAGTGTCTTTCTTGCAGGACCTAGGATAAATGGGTAGCTATTCGAGGATTTTTAAAACAAAAATGAAATGATCTGACAGATTTTAAAAGGCTCACCTGGCTGCTCTGTGCAGGTAGATTAGACTGGGGACAGAGGGAGGGCAGTCAAAGATGTGTTTTTAAACATAGATTTTATTATGATTCACAACGGATCGGGATAATTTGTTATTTACAGTTCAGAAGAGGAATGGGCATGCCAAGTCCTGCAGGGGATAGGTGAGGAAGCACTGGACTTGGTCAGGAGGAAGAGAGAGCTAGAGGAAAGCCCGAGCAAGAACCTTGAGTCCGATTTCTTTGGGAAAGGTAAGGCAATGCAGACTCTGGGTTTGGGGTTGACTAGTTTGAATAATTTTAGCAGGCTGTATGACACCACTCTCAGGATGTCAGTTAGCTAGCCCTGGGATGATAAGGGCAGGGGGATAATGGTCTGGGGTGTAGGAGCTGTATAAAGGAGGTGACTGAGGGGGGTGTGGGCTTGGATTGGTTGGTTTGCATATGAAAGGAGTACTTGCAGGGTGCCTGGGTGGCTCAGTGGGTTAAAGCCTCTGCCTTCAGCTTAGGTCAAGATCTCAGGGTCCTGGGATCAAGGCCCACATTGCATTGCCTGGGCTCTCTGCTCAGCAGGGAGACTGCTTCCTCCTCTCTCTCTCTCTCTGCCTGCCTCTCCACCTACTTGTGATCTTTCTCTCTGTCAAATAAATAAATACAATCTTAAAAAAAAAAAGAAAGAAAGAAAGATGGGGCGCCTGGGTGGCTCAGTTGGTTGGGCGACTGCCTTCGGCTCAGGTCATGATCCCGGAGACCCGGGATCGAGTTCCACATCGGGCTCCCTGCTCTGCTCGGCAGGAAACAGGCTTCTCCCTCTCTCACACCCCCTGCTTGTGTTCCCTCTCTAGCTGTGTTTCTCTCTGTCAAATAAATAAAATCTTAAAAGAAAAAATCTTAAAAGAAAAAAGAAAGAAAGAAAGGAGTACTTGCAGGCCAGTGCTGTTTGGATCTCTAGAAACTTGCTAGACTTGGGAGGTCAATTTCTTCAGGGTCAGCAAGTCCTCAGATGTCAAAACATCAGAAACATGATTAATAGAGGACAGAAACAGAAGAAATACTTGGGAAGCTATTCAGTAACTCAAGCAAGAGGAAATGAAGAGAAATGACTGGGTTTGAGTATATTTTAGAAGAATAGCTGACAGGCTTTGAAGATGATTTAAGTGTGGTACATGAGAGAAAGAGAAAAGTCAATGATGACTCTGAGATTTGAGGTCCAATCTACTGCAAGAAGAGAGTTACCACTGACTGAGATGGAAAAGACTATAAAAGGAAGAAAATCAAGAGTTTTGTTTGGAACTTACTAATTTTGTGAAACCTGGGAAATTGAACATATGTGTCTATAATCCAGGAGATGGTCCTAGCTGGAGATATAAACTTCTGACTCATCAATATATAGATTGTATCTAAAACCATAAAAGTAACTCACAGATCAATTTATTATTGATAGACATGAAGTCTAAGGACAGAGTCAGGGGTTGTTCAAATACATGCACCTCAGGAACATGAAAAGAATCCAGCTGCCAAACAAAAAAGAACACAAAGAGAGAGTGGTCTTCATTGCTCAGGGATCTGAACCTGGGTTTTCCTGCCCATATTAAGTTTCTGTAGACTTCTAATAACTTTACCACTAGATGTGGTAGTATTAGTAGACACACACAAAACTTCCCTGAGATTTAGACATATTTTTCTGTCTCACTGCAGAGCAGCAATCATAATGGCTGGTAATAAAAATCAATCACCCTAACCAACACAGCCTTTTTGGCTTTTGGGTTCAGTAGTGTCAGGAGCTTAAAATGGCACTGTGGAGTCCCAGCTTCCAGTGCAGTAAAACAATTATTGTTATTCAACCTTTACACCAGCAGAATTCAAGGTCAAGAGAATGGAAGAAAAAATTTTGCAATTGGATTATCAGGTATAAAATGGAAAAAAAGGCACTGTCTCATATATTCCATGAGTACCATATATCTGCCACAAATCCAAATAATATATTAAGTACTTCAAGCAGTACTCTAATCTGGTTATGTATTAGCCCCAAGCTAACGCCATAACTGACTGTTCAATAATCCATTTCTCCACATTCTAAGACCAGCTGCTTCTGCATATATGTAAAATTAGTAATTCTCTTGGGGTACCTGAGTGGCTTAGTGGTTAAGCCTCTGCCTTCAGCTCAGGTCATGATCCTGGAGACCCAGGATCAAGCCCCACATCAGGCTTCCTGCTCGGCGGGAAGCCTGCTTCTCCCTCTTTCAGTCCTTCTGCTTGTGTTCCCTCTCTGGCTGTGTTTCTCTCTGTCAAATAAATTAAAAAAAAAATCTTAAAAAAAATTAGTAATTCTCTTAACAGTCAACTTGCTATTTTATTTCTGTTACTGCAAAATAAATTCTTTGATCAGAAGCAATAATAGATGGGATGCATGACACTGAATAAGTCATAGATGTAAGCCACAGGATGGCATTTCTGGTAGAAGCATAAAGAAAGCATATCCATATTCAATATAAATATTTATTATATGAAGGGTAAATTATTTTCCCCTCCATGACAGAAGGGATCAAAATATAATCATCCAGCTACCAGGTAGCTAGCTGACTGGTCCACCATATTCTACGTCAGTAGCTCAGCACTGTCCTCTGCCATTGGTGGGCAGGTTCTCAGAAGCGATAGGAACCAGGTAAGTTTTGCCTAGATGTCCATGTTAGAAAATATATACTTGGTCAGCATCCCTGATACCACAGGCACTTTGTTGATGAGCCCATTGAGAGCACATGAGAATTGCAGAGAAAGAGAATGACACTCACAAAGTGAGTTATTTGATTATTTAGAGCCTTCTCTGCAGTGGGTGGCATTATGAAGGCCTTTTTAGGGGTGCTGGGGTGGTTCAGTCATTGGCCATCTGCCTTTGGCTCAGGCTGTGCTCCTGGGGTCTGGGATAGAGCCCTATATTGGGCTCTCTGCTCAGCGGAAGCTTGCTTCTCCCTCTTCCACTCCCCTGCTTGTATTCCCTCTTTTACTCTCTGACAAATAAATAAAGAAAACCTTATTTAAAAAAAAAATAAAAAGGCTTTATTAGGAAAAACAAATATCCTCCCACTCTGAGATATACATCCACACAGCTCTCGCTTCTTGCCCATATCTTGTCATCATCAATCCTCCAGTTCTATTCCTTCCAAGTCCCTGACCACTTGACTATACCATTAACCAGGCAGCATAAATCCAAACCTCAGATTATCTCAACTCCTAGGCAAAAGAGACAACCTGTTCTAATTATGGAATGATTTATCTCCTTTTATGTCCACCATTAAATGGGATTCTAATTCTCAACAATGAATTCATGGCAGGTGCCAGGGTGCCATATACAATCACACATAAGCCAGAATCCTTTTTTTTTTTTCCTTACTCAACTGGTGATAGGAGACTCCCCAGGTGGCTAGGAGATGTACTGAGGTGTGGGTGAAAGTGCAAGGGAAAGTGCCCTGGGGCTGTGGGCCACCTACTTATATCATGTACATGTACTCCAGCCCAATCTCGGGTGTACCATCTATTTGGGTATCCAATTTTATAACTTGGTGGATCAAATAATACCCAATCAATAATGGACATCTCAGGTCATCTGGTCACATTTGGTCTTATGGTTGGGCATTTAATCTCAATCAGGTACATTTGCAAACAAAACTTTTTGTCAAAAGAAGAGTGGTTGTAGGAAACTACATTTTTGTAGGGAAATCTGAGAGACTTTGGTTCCCTTATCAGGGGTTTTCACAGGTTCCCTTCAACATCCTGTTCTACCATGGAAATGTAAAGCAACACTGAATATATTATGGCATAGGAGTCAAGTGGGAGAGCTTCTTGTGTGTAAGCTAGAATGAGCTGAAGAGACTTGTCTTGTTCTGTAGTCCACTCAAACCCTTAGGGATTAGGAGATGAGAAGATAACATATACTGATAATGCTGTGTGTCTATATACCTTCCAAAATTCAAAGATACAAACAAGGCTTCCTTTCTTATTAGTAATACTGCCTTAAAATGTAACATCTTGGTTTTCACTTTATAGACATCACTACACTCCATAAACCTCTGGATCCAAGAAACTTTACTGAGACTTCAGCCCCTACGCATGGGATTTTATCTCCCAGCTTCTAAAATAATCGTATCCACAGACATTTAAGTTTCTCGCTTCTTCCTGTTACTGACCTCCCATCAGCATGACAACAACATTACAGATGATGTGTTGTACTGTGGGTTGGCATGAGGATCATATTAAGACAAAGAGCTGAAGAGTTAAAAGGACACTAATTAAAGATTAAAAACTGTCCTGATATCTATACTAGGGGAACTCAGGTGTATGTGCAGTGTATGTAGAAGGTTTGTTCCATATTCGCCAATAAAAGAGAACAACTTCTGGAACAGAAGCTGGGATTGCCATCCTCTTCATATGAAGTTTATCCATCCCTTGTCATTCTTCAATATCCTTAGAGTTACAAAATGTAAGAGATACTTTAATGTAGACATAAAAATTCCCCTGTTCTCTATGTCTTGAATTTAAAGCTCTAAGTTTTAAGTTCTATTGTACATTTGGAAATAGCCAGTTTATTCTAACACAAAACTCATGCCCATCTCAGCCATGTCCCATACTACCCACTGAGGTGCCCTAAATTGGTATGTCACTAGAGAGGACAATAGGTATGAACTGAAGAAACTATTTCCATCCATTCCATGGATTACTGGAGTCCCATATACTCATTTTTAATATTTCACTTCTATAACACTTTATCTGCTTTCATCTCCAGTGAAATATTCACAAGATTCATTTCTAGTTCCATCTCTTCAGGATAGTCTTGCTTAATCAGAAGATATTCTTTCATCCTCTGAATTCTCCTATAATAGCTATAGTTGTAATTGATTTTAATAAAATCACATCTCTTCTGGTAATTACCTAAACTCTTACTTAAAATTGATATTGTTTAGTTTTTGGTATGTGTATTTACAATTTCTTTCTCAAAATAGATTTTAATTATTTTTTAAAAGACTTTATTTATTTATTTGACAGAGAGAAATACAGCCAGAGAGGGAACACAAGCAAGGGGAGTGAGAGAGGGAGAAGCAGGCCTCCTGCCGAGCAGGGAGCCCGATGTGGGGCTCGATTCCGGGTCTCTGGGATAATGACCTGAGCTGAAGGCAGATGCTTAACCAACTGAGCCACCCAGGTGCCCGATTTTAATTATTTTAAAGGCAAGGATAATATCTGATACATATTTCGTATCTTACACATCCCGAAAAGGTTCTAGTTACATGTACTGATTTCAACGGACAACTTATTTTAAATCAAAGTCACAAAGTTGGCTACAGAAATTGTTATCAAAATTATATACACACATACATATATATACTTGGAAATATAGGAAAAAATATATATACTATATTTTCTTGAGCTAGAAGATTTTTGGACTGGAATATTTAGTTGCATTGGCAGAATATTACTTCTAGATTATTTTGAGACATTTTTCATGTGCCAAACTTTACACCTTTCACCATCTTCCTGGGCGATGGGCCTAGATCTTCATAAGAGTTTAAATATTTAGCATGCCCTAAATTGTATTTGTCACAAAAATCTTTTAGAGTTATTCTCTTTTATATGACAGCTACTGCCTTCGTATTCCACTAAGTAGAATACCAATGACATATTTAGTCATATTTGTTTGTAGTAAAATTGCTGTACTTTTCTAAATTCACATTAGACTTTTGGGAACTTAATATATTGAAAAGTTACTTAATGTGAATGGATGTTTGTCACTTATAAAATGCAATTACAGTGAAGAAGGCTGAAGAGAATATCCTATGGGTACTGTCAGTCTTTCACTGAGGGAACCATAAAAGATGAGATACACCATGCTTTTGAAGTAATTAGAAATTATTCACACACACACACACACACACACACACACACACACACACACAGGATGATGCCGTTTTTGTCCTTCCAACAGATACTGCTGCTTGCATGCCAGGTAAAACTGCTTTTCCCTGAACCTCCCTGAAACTTAAAAAAAATATTCCTGGCAAAAATGGCCATGCCTTTTCGAATCTAAGTACCATGAATGAGAGTGGTTATATACAAGTTGACGATAACTTTTCTTGTTCCCTTTTAAGTACACATTAGGTTTTGCTGGAAATTAAAGAACAAGCTCAATTTTCTTTTCTTTCTCCATTCTCTCTCTTCCCACAGGGGAGAGTGAGCAGGCACACAATAAAATCATTATGTGTTTAAGCAGAGACTAGAAACAACTCTATGGTGGACGTTCCCCATCTGCGTCACTGCACCAGAATTAAAAATGAATGTTCTCTCTGTGTATACCTTTCTCTCCTGCCACCACTTCCCCACACACAGAATTTGTTTTCTCTCTACTCAGCTTGAAGGGATGTAAATGATAAGGCATAAAGTAAACCTGACCCAATCAGAAAGCTTTTGTTTTGTTCTCAGGAAACTCTCCTCAGCATGATAGAAACAGCACTTGGCAACAATGGTGGAAACAAAGAACAGAAATGATTTCCACATCAAAATGCTAACACACCTGTTAATTCCCTGACATAGTCATTTTTAAGCCAACATTTAAAAAATAAATCCTAGCCCAGTAATTCATTACATCTGCTATGACAGACATTAGCTAGAAATAATACTTATTTACTACTGCCTGGTAGAGGTAGTCAGCCATAACCAGGATATTATTTTGAGCAACAAAAATTGTGAGCTGTGATGTTCAAAAACTAATGAATAACTTTATCAGAGTCTATAAATTTCACTTGCATAAAAAAAGACTTTCACTTTCTATGTGTTCCACCATTGCACTAAAACTCTGATTAAATATTGAAGGCAAACTTACTGCTGTAACTTAGAAACAAATTAATTTTTATAACAATTTTTACTGACGGTTGACATACTAAGTTTTACCTTCTTTTATAACTGATGATGTATGTCTATTGTCTTCAAAATGACAGTACTCATAGGATATTTTTCAACCTTCTTCACTGTATGTGCATTTTATAAGTGATAAACAACCATTCATGCTATGTAACCTTTCAATGTATTAAGTTCCCAAAGTCTAATGTGAATTTAGAAATTTAGAATTCAGTGTAGCAATCTTACTACAAAGAAGTATGACTAAATCTGTCATTGGTATTCTACTTAGCAGAATATGAAGGCAGTGGCTATCATATAAAGAGAATGACTCTAAAAGATTTTGTGGCAAATACAATTTGGGGTATGTTAAATATTTAAACTCCTGTGAGGATCCAGGCCCATCGCCCAGAAAAGTTGTAAAGGGTAAAGGGTAAAGCTTGTCATGGAAAATGTCTCAAAAATAATCTGAAAGTAGGGTGAGGGGAGGGATGAAATAGTTGATGGGGATTAAGGAGGGCACTCATCCTGATGAGCACACGGTGATGTGTGGAAGTGTGGAATCACTATATTGTAAGCCTTAAATTGATATCACACTATATATTAACTGGAATTTAAATAAAAACTTAAGAAAAAAAAAAGAAACAACTAAACTGCTCCTGAATTCCTGACCATAAAAACTGCTTAAGATAATAAGTGCTTATTTGTTGTTACAAAAAAAAATCTGAAAGTAATATTCTGCCAATGCAATTAAAATTAACTTAGCTACATAGAGAATGCAAAGGTCACACATTTTCTTTTCGCTTTAAAGTTCTGAAGAAGTTGCTCATTATCCTCAGATTTTTAATATTGGGAAGTCTGAAGCCAGTCTGATTTTCCTATTTTGTTGCTTAGACTGCATTCTTGTCACATTCTTTACAAGTAACATGTCTTTGAGACACATCAAAAGAAAATACTGTGAACTTGGTATCATTCTATTAACTTCTCTTATACTCAGGGGACCCTTTTGATGTTATTCAAGAGTGGGATTTTTTTTTTCTTTTAACTTAATTTGTATATTTTCATTTTCACAAAATTTGTGGGAGTTACTGAGGTTCTTCTAGGGTTTCCTCCACGAATACTGCCCAGTGATAATTAGGAGGGAGAACTGTTAGGAGGGAGAATTGCAAAGTGATTCAGTGTATCTTTGTTACCCAGATTATCTCAAGTGCAAATTCCCAAAGTTTTACTTTGTGGAAGGTATTACTCTACTGTTGCTAAAAATGATGTAGGTTCTCTTTGTGTCCTCTGTTGGCGATTGCAACGACAACCTGGAATCAGGGAGTAGAGGGCCCCAATAGGCTCATTTTACTTTTTCCCATAAGCACAAGTGAGCAGGGAGCCTGCTGTGGGGTTCAATCCCAGGTCCCCAGGATCATGACCTGAGCTGAAGGCAGATGCCTAACCGACTGAGTCATCCAGGTGTCCCTAGTGTTTATTTTTTAAAACAAAATACCCAAGTTTCTGGTATTGCTAAGGTGGAGTAAGCCAACTGCAGTCTACCTCACCTACTGATTATAACTCCAAACTCTGGACAGACTACATGAGCAACTCCTTGAAGTCTCTGAAAAGTTAACACCAGCAGAAGAACTGAGGCCTGAAGTAAAACCTTGAAATCAGACCCCTAATGCATAGTGAGTTTCACGTTTCTCTTCTTCTTAGTCTCCTGGCATGGGCCCTCCTGAGCTGTCTTCTGTGAAAAGACTTGCACTCCAGTTCTAGGCTCCCAGCTCCATGGCAGTTGACATCTCTGCTTCACCTTGTAGCTTCTTAGGATCCACTTCTTATTTCTAATATCAGCACACATATTATTTAGCAAATTTCTAGCATGTTGGGTGCACTTCTCTGTGGTTCCTTTTTCCCAGAGCCTTAGCCTAAATGATTTTTTTGACACACATACAGAGAAAGAGAGAGAGAGAGAGAGAGAGAGAGAGAGAGAGAGAGAGAGAGAAAGAGAGAGAGAGAGAGAGCACGCACAAGTGGTTGGGGAGAGAGGGGGGCAGAAATGGGCTCCCTGCTAAACTGGGAGCCCCACATGCAGCTCAGTCCCAGGACCCTGAGATTGTGACCCAAGCCATAGGTAGACATTCAACTGACTGAACCACTCCAGCATCCCCAGTCTAGATGATTTTTTGGTCCAATTGTAATTTTTTCTGGGTGACTTCCATAAGCTCTCAGTCTTGGCTTTCTACTTGGCTGCTCTAATACACTTGAAACCACCCTGTGAGGAAGACCTGGTGGAAAAGGTTGGCCTCTCCTTACTGTATGGCTTTGGTCTCCCATATCTTAGCTTTCCTTTTTTTTAAATTTTGTGTTTCAAGCTAACTTTTCTTATTGGCTCAGTGCAATAGCTGATCCAGTGCAAGATATTCTGATGTAGCCAGAAATGAAAGTCTTAATAATTTATGGTTTGTGAAGTTGTTAATTATTAATTTTACTGCCCAAATATGTTCCAAAAAAGCTTTGGAAATTAATAACCCCTGGGGCACCTTGGTGGCACAGTTGGTTAAGTGTGGGATCTTGGTTTTGGCTCCAGTCATGATCTCAGGGTCATGAGATTAAACTGCCCGTAGGGCTCCAGCTCAGGTGAAGTCAGCTTGAGATTCTCTCCTTTTTCCTCCTCCCCTCCCACTTATGCTTTCTATCGCTATAAAATAAATAAATAAATCTTTAAAAAATAAATTAATAACCTTTAATCATTTGATACTCATAATCTGCTCTGTGGTTTTTCTCAACTTTGGCAGAACTCATAACGGACTGGTATATTCAAATGGTACCTGCCTATTTGCTAAAAGAAACAATACAGTCTCCTACCCTTTTTTAGAGATTCAACAGACATATAACACCCCCTCCTTTTTTTCTTTTTTCTCTAGAGACAGAGAGCATATGTGAATAACTGAGGGCAGGGGGTGGGGTACAGAGAAGGAGAAAATCTTAAGCTGACTCCATGCCACTTTAGAGCTGATGTGGGCTCCATCTCAAGACCCTGAGATCATGACCTCAGCCAAAATCAAGAGTCGGTCGCTTAACCGACTGAGCCATCCAGGCACCCCAGAGGCCCCCATTAATGTGAAAACATACGTATTCTCAAGGAATATTTTCTGAACCCTTGCAAATATTCAGAAATTATTCTTTTTTTCTAAGATTTTTATTTATTTATTTATTTGACATAGAGAGAGAGATCACAAGTAGGCAGAGAGGCAGGCAGAGAGAGAAGAGAAAGCAGTCTCCCTGCTGAGCAGAGAACCCGATGTGGGCCTCGATCTCAGGACCCTGAGATCATGACCTGAGCTGAAGGCAGAGGCTTAACCCACTGAGCCACCCAGGCGCCCTCAGAAATTATTCTTAAGAAAGTATTCCATACATTGAGGTAATGATAAGTTACTGAGTGTATGTTTAGCATTCGGTTGCTTGGGGATTTAGGTTAGTATTGAGTTACAAGCTTCTCAAATCCTATGTAACCCAATGTGAAAATCTATACGTTGTATAAAATGGATTTAAATGTAAAACTGCCTCCCCAAAATAGATGAAACTTGATTACACATGCCCTTACACATACCTACAGAAATTTTAAAGACAACTAATTTAGTAATCTCTATAAAGGATGGGGAATAATAATTTGATAAACTGCCTTTTGCCAGAAAATCCCAGTCCTGCTGCAGCACCTATAAGTCTGATCTGACTTCAAAGGTTTTAAAACCTCAAGATCTGAGATACCAATTATACAGGAGGATTCTTTATGGGCCCATTATTCTCACTAAAGAAAAAAATATTCTTCAGAGTATTTTATGTATTATGTGACTCTGATGTCTGAAAAGTTGCTGACATAAAGAGTTGAATTACCTTTAAGTATTAAGTGTCAGCTTTCTAGTGGATTTAAACTAAGAAATAGGGAAAATTCACCTCTGGGTAATTTGTCACACTTTGATTTAAAAATTCTTGACTGAAATAAACAAGAAGGGTGGGAAGGTGGGGAATTTGATTGACAAAGTACCATGAGAAATTTACCTAGTGGCTTTCACATGCTAGAGCTTCATTGAGAGAGACATCTTCAGTCATTAAGATCCTATCATATTTTGAGAGGTAAGCTACAGACTCAAATCACTGGTTTTATAATGTGTTATTTTCTAGTCTGCCTTCTCCAAACATATCTCCTTGACAGCCTCTTGGATGTTCTGGTTTTATCTGAAAGAAGTCTGACCTTAGTGTAAGTAATGATTACAACCCCATAAACTCTAATTTGACAAATCAAAGCACCTCCCTTAACATGATATCACTAAGTAAAGCTTCCCTCTCCTGGGACATGTAGACCATATCCTACATGATAATACTCAAAACCACATATTGCCCTATACACACACAAAAAAGGTAACTACAGAAAGAGATATGTGTTAATTAGATAGTCTGAAAGCAATAATGTTTATCAAACATGTTTATCAAAACATCTTGTATACAATTTCATATTTATATAGTTTTTATTAATTTTTTAAAAAGGATTATATTTTACATATCTTCACATTAAGAGACACCTGGTCGGGATTCACCAAAGCTTCATGGATACTCAGTCAAATCACAGGGAGGCTGAGGTCCTGTCAACTTTTACTTTTTTAACTCTCTCTCCAACTCAATTTTCATAGGTGCACTTGACTTAACACCCGTAGTAAGTTAGTTAGGCACACTGTTTTTTACCTCTCACATAACTTGAATTGACATTGTCCTACAAAATAAACTAGATTATGAGTAAAGATCTGCCAGTGGCATGAAAACAAACTATGTTCCAATTTTGTCCAATATTAGGTAATTTCAAATTTGTACATATACCTACAAACAATGCACAGTTTTCTTTGCAGTCTAATCTGTACTACCTTTTCAAGAAAAATCGTTTTTAAAATATTCGTACTTTAGCTCTAATTAAATTTATTTTGCTTATCTAGAATTTGCAGATTCATAACAGGAGTTCCTTCCTGTTATGAATAATATAAAGGAGTCTCAAAAAGTAAGAAATTACACTTGCTTTAAATATTAAAGTACTTTTCCCTTAAACCTTTAATGTACACTCTATGCATGAATATTTGAGTAAGACTTTGATGGTAACCTAAATCTGGTATATGAATGTGCCCTAGCATCTCTTCCAAGTCACCCCATTAGGGGATAGAGACTAAAGGTCACGAAAAGGCCAGGGTCAAAAGTAGAAGGTCTCAGACATGGATTTATCCATCAATGTCTTAAATATTTGCAATAATATCTCTCATTTGAATGTTTAAAAGACAATCCTTCACAATGAAATCAATATAGATATTCCATCAGCAATTGGGTCGTCCCCATTTCCCATTCCTTGTCTGGCACCTGAGAACTCTGCACTTTTATTAATAACCATTCTATGAAATCCCAATGAGGCACCCAACGTCGTATAATCTTTTCTATCTGGTCTCATTCTTTTTAATCTATCTACATACATATATATATATATATATATATATATGTATGTATATATGTATACATGTATATTTTTTCACATGAAAATTGAGAGATTTTGTTCTGTGTATATTAATGGGACTATTCTGGGATTTTAATATTTATGGAAGAAACTTAGATTATTCTTAATTCCTAGGCCTATCATCCAAAAACTTGGGGAAATAGGATAGAGCTTGATATCAAAACTTGGACTAGGAGTCAGAAATGATTCTACTAGCCACTGCCTACCCACCCCTTTCTCTTTTTGACATCCTTAGCTGAGAAAATTATTCTTCTGAGAAAATTATTCTTTTAATGCATAAGCCCAATTTATATAAAAACTTGTTAGCTTTCTTAATTGTTGTTCTTTGGGGGGCCACTAAGTATGGTGAATAATAAGCCTTATTCATTCACTTAATCTTTCCCCATTCCTACTAGACAATCCTAACAAGACAGAGACCAAAACCAACTTAACATAAAATCCTCCAAGCTGCATTTGGTACTTGTGAGAATAACAATAGCAGCAAGGCAATAGTTTAATATAACAGAAGTTTATATATATTTAATTTAATGAGCCAATATAGGGGTTATTGTTTAGTAGATACCTTTCCTAAATGTCACCATCTCTTCTATCTGATGAATTCATCATCCCCCTTGTCCTGGAGAGACCTCTGTATTCAGGTGAGAAGGGAAAAATGGAAGGCAGATAAACCCTATCTACATTTCATTTGTCATGGCCCAAAAGTGATAGGTCATTTTTGCAAGCCATGTAGCCCCACCTGGAAACTAGGGGATGTGAGGCAGAGAGTTTAGAGAATGTAATCAGCAAAAAAAAAATCTATATTAAAAGGAGGTATGTCAGGAGTGCCTGAGTGACATAGTTGATTAACCATCTGACTCTTGGTTTTGGCTCAGGTCATGATCTCAGGGTGGTGAGATAGAAGCCTGTGTAGGCTCTGCACTCAGGGTGGAGTCTGCTTGGGACTATCTCTCCAACTCCATCTCTCCTTGCTGTACTCCCCACCTTTCTCTTTCTAAAATAAATAAATAAACCTTTTCTTTAAAAAGAAGGTATATCAATAATTTTTTAAAAGAAGGCAGATAGGGCACCTGGGTGGCTCAGTTGGTTAAGCGACTGCCTTCGGCTCAGGTCATGATCCCGGGATCGAGTCCCACATCGGGCTCCCTGCTCGGCGGGAAGCCTGCTTTTCCCTCTCTCACTCCCCCTGCTTGTGTTCCCTCTCTGGCTGTGTTTCTCTCTGTCAAATAAATAAAATCTTTAACAAAAAAAAAAAAAAAAGAAGGCAGATAATTTTTTCACAGGCTTTATCAAATGATAAAGACAAATATATCTTACAAATTAATAAATAAATATCTAACTACAAATCACAATGACATGATACCTAGCCTCATTTTCTTCCACATGCTCCATCCTATAAGCTACATCCTTCTCCATATTTAGTTTCCAGATGATCTCCTACATCATGTAGCATCACCTTTACTTTTGTTTTCCTAGAGCATTTCTTACTAAAGCCCTCTGTGTTTCTGCTCCAGTCTGAACTGGGTGTGCCACAGCTTGATAGCAATGTCACCCGTGGACTTCCCTTGGAGGCAGTCCTTGGCCCCGCTCCAGAGGCCCTACACTTGGTTTAATGGTCTACCTTGGCTTAATGTCTTGAGATACTTAATAATTGTTTTTAAATGGTGTTTTATAACTTAAGTGTGATGGGACAATGGAACACGGGTGGGCTGTGATCTCTTGCCATCTCTCTGCTTTTCTGGGACGGATTCTCAGCTATCCACTCTCTAGGGCCCTCGCACACCGGCCTTATCCAGTGATAGTTGCTGCTGTCTACCCCTAGCGGGACCTGTTTCAGGCACAGGGACATAAATATTAGGTATCTGCATACCAAGATGCCCACACAGAATTGTAGTAGTTGGGGCTGCCCTCTTCCTGGGCTGGTGTGGCAGTTCCAAGGGACAGGAAGTTGCTTGGCTTGACCTGCTCATCCCTGGCTAGAGCACAGCACATCCTTAGTAGATGGCAGCAGAGGGCCCGGGGAGCCCCCAGACACCCCTGAGGGTCTGAACTCATACTGCCAGTATCACCGTGCTCAAGGAACACGAAACAAGAAAAAAAGTCATGATGGGTTGAGAGAGAGATACTGTGGAATGAAGGAAGATGTTGATACCTTAGTACTTTGAATGATACTTTTTTCTCTGCTTTTTGAACAAGGAACTCTCATTTTCATTTTGCAGTAGGCCCCACAATTATGCAGCCAGTCTTGCACTCAGGATTTTGAAGTCTTCTTCTGATACATATCTTTATGAATTCACCAAGATGGACATTCACTGGGTCTTTTAAATTCAGAGATATGTATACCTACGTAGTTCTTGATATTCTCCTCATATTACATTGCTGATCAGTTCTTACCCTCCATTTTCTTTTAACTTCCTTCTTTGTGACTTCTATCCTCTGAAAGTGGTTACACATCCAATCTTACCCTTTAAGTTAATATTTTCTTTCTTATTTTATGTTTTTTCTTTATCTTCTTTTTCCTGGAAGATTTGCCAGGCTGCCTGGGAATCTTCTTTGGACTATTTCATTTTGGCTAATGTATTTTTAATCTACAAATGTTACTGTTTTGCTGTTAGTAAGTATCCTTTCCAAAGAATCTCATTCCATTTTACAAATGTAATATTGTCTTATCTCCCTAAGAATAACAATAGTTACTTTATTTATTTATTTATTTATTTATTTATTTATTTATATTACTTTTTTTGGGGTTCCTTCTATTTCCTGTACTCTCTCTGTTTCTTTAGGGTTTCTTTTAGAAGTGTGTCATTTGGCCTGTCTCTTTTGGGTAGATTCTCTGTAGAGATCTGTTTACATTTAAAAGTGACACACATAAAGAAAACGGTACTTAGGCTTCTGTAGGACTCGCTAACTTGAAAGTATCAAAGGAGAATAGCAGGGTATGGTGACATTTTCATTGGTGCCTCACAGACAGAATCATCTAGAAGCTTATTCTACAGGCTAGATCAGGGAGGAATTATCTGATCTTCAAGCTGATGGGCATTTAAGGACTTTCCCCTTCAAATTTTCACCTAATCCTCAGGTGTTTAGTCCAGGGCTCACTTCAACTTGGTTTTTCTGGTATCATTGAGTCCAGAGCTTCTCTGGTACCATTTCTCTAGAAAAGAATTTTCCTGAATTCTCCTACCTGAAAGTGGCCCAGGGAGGTAGATCGAGGCAGGTGATAACAGAGAAAGAAGGATGTCCAATCATTCTGCATACAAACTTTCAAATTATCTCTCAGCTCCAGCTATACACCTACTCCCTATAGTACCTGGAGCTTCTCAGGGTTTTGCCAGGTAAGCATGCTCACAAGACAACAAAAGAACCTCTGCAGGGACAGTCCAGTATACCTCACTCCACTACATTATGTCTTCCATCTGCTTTTTCTCTTTCAAAAACTCCCTGAAATTTCTTCCATATATGTTTCATCTCCCACTCCCTCTGTGCTTGTATCTGTAAAGTCTGTTTTATTTCTGCACTGTCATTTCAATAGCATTTATTAAGGTAAGGAAGACAAGTGTGTGTTCAATTTAGCTACTTGAACTGGAGCCCTCAATCATCAGCTTTAATGGTGATAGAGCACCTGCCTGTTGGAATGAACCATGACTGACTGCACCAATTACCGTATATTCACCATTATGAACAATATCTCATAAATACAATCTTACACAATAATTCCCTAGGAAAAAATTTTATGGTGGCATTGTTGAGTCAGACTGTATGTATTGTTAGAATGTTGATGTGTGTGTGTGTGTGTGTATCTTATTTGTGAAGAAATTTCTGTTGGTTACCATTAAAAATGGAGTTGGTTAATGATTTGACAGGATAATGGTTTTCTTTGCAATTACTCTTTCATAATTTTATCAAACACCTGTCCATTTTATATTGAAAACATATGTTTTATATTCTATGTACTATTTTTTAATATTCTATGTACTATTAACACAAATAATTATTAAAAAGATTTATTTATGCTATACTATTTTTGAATTCCTGGCTGAAAATCCCACTTGATTATGGCATATTATTCATTGAAAATAACTTGATTCCTAGTTGCTATCGTTACATTTGAACTTTTGCATATTTATCTTCAAATATGTTTAATTGGAAGCTACCTTTTTTTTTTCCTGCCTTTTCAAGATTTAGCATAAGAGCTACATTTGCCTAGTAAAAGAAATTGGAAGCTTCTTTCTTAGCCAAAGTTCTAGCTTATACTTGGAAGGCAGCATGACACAATGATTTAATATCTTGGAACCAAAGAGCTCCATCTCTAAGTTGTGTCTATACTACTTACAAAGTAATTTCTCTGAGCCACATGTAAAACAGAATAATAACAATGATTAAATAAGATACCATATGTAAAATAGTGGCAAAATAGTAAAATAAATAGCATCTTTTATTATGTATGCAGTAAAATCCATAAAAATATCCTCCTTTAAAATAACGCTACGATATTTTAGCAATAGAATTGAACATAAAAATGTAGCAAAAATGTTATTATACCATAGAACCTACCAAGAATTAAATGTGAGTTTTTTTTCTCATTCTAATGCTAAAAACATGTAGTTACTATCTTGAGCATCAAAAATAAAAATATGGACTTTTTGGCAGGAGAAAATATCTCAAAAGATAAGTTTAAAGATCAAGACCTTTGATGGAAATTTCTGAGCTGACAATCATTAACAGAGCCCTCTTTAGACTCAAAGCAGAACCAGAGCTATGCTTATATATTTTATTTTGGAACAGAATCACCTAGAGGGCTCCTTAAAGCACAGTGATTCTGATTCAGCAAGCCTTGAGTGGGGCCAGATAATCTGCATATCTAACAAGTTCCCAGATAAAGTGAACACTGCTGGCCAGTGACCACAGTTGGAAAATGACTGCTATAAAGGAATTAGTACTTCCTTTCATGAAGCCATCCCCTGAGACAAACTATCCACAATGGTTGATCATAAACTGCATCTCTTTGGGTAATCACAATTTCATGAGATGGTCAGACAGGTGCTAGTGTCTCCATTTTTCACATGAGGAAATAACCATATAAGATTTTTCCCCCAAACGCAGAGCTAATAGCATTAATTAAAACATTATTACTTCAGCCTCTGTCAAAAGAAAGTTGCAATCATCCGAAGCCCTTTAAAACTAGAAACTCCATAGTGTACTTCAGTCGCCATTTTTAATGGTGAAATCTCTTACACTCAGAGAATTCATCCTTTTAGTTAACACAAATCCCTGAGGTTTTATGTAAGCCAAGAAAGATTTACCAAAGATTGACCAATCAATTGACCAAAGATTGACTAGAGATTTTTTCAAAATACTACTGTAAGCCCCTTGAAAGCTGGGACAATATTTCTGAATCACCAGCACCTAGTTGCATGCTTATCTTGAACCAGAAATTTAATCTTTTTTTAATAAATAGGATAAATCTATATTTGTTTTAGATTGTCTATGTTTCCTTTATTTTGTGATATCATCAATTCTATAATGAGCTACGCCACAGTGAAACCTACTTGGAATGTCAAGGAAATAAATTTAATTCTAGCATGTCATTTGAGGAAAACCTCCAACAAACCAGGAAAAATGTATTTTGATAACTCAAGAAAGATCATTTTTTCAAAACAAAGCAAAACAAGAACAAAATTATAAATCTGGCTAGAAATTGATTCCAAGAACAAATTTTTTCAACATCCACCTGACCTTTATGTTTTTCTTTCCAATTAATATGTGGCAAACCAAGGCACAAAGTTGTAAAGTTTATTTAAACTACATTGGTAACGTTCTAAAAGGATGTTAAGAAAACTCAAAATTTCCAATAACATTTATCAGAACTTCTTTCTAAAATATATGCTGGATGGTTTATTATAAAGTATTTCTAAGAACATAATTCTTAATCCAGAATTAAAAAAAAATAAGTTTCTATTTCAACCTCCTGCTGTCATAAATTGAAAAAAAGATGATCAAGCTTGTTAGCAAAAAATATCCATCTATTAAGCATCGCCCATCCAAACTGATTAATAATACAGTACTAAGAAATTAACTAAAAGGCTACTGTTTTATATGGGCAGAAAACACATGATACAACTAGGGTGCATCAAATAAGTGGAAGGGTTATATTTTACGTCTGTATCCTGCCAATATAATTTCTCAAGAACTGGTAGCATTCTGGGAGAACTAGCCAGCAACAACCTAAGGTCAGGTTATCATGTAGAATTGTTCCTCTATCACTTTAACTGCCTCTACCTCAATAGAACATTTTCCTCTGACTTTTTTTTAATTTTTCTTCCTTTCTCTCTCTCTCTCTCTCCTTTCCTCCCCCTCTCTCTCTCTTTTTCTTCCTTCCTTCCTTCCTTCCTTCCTTCCTTCCTTCCTTCCTTCCTTTAGTGACTTGCTAAAAAAAAAGATTTAGCCAAGTAATTAAGGTCACTCACAAACAAATATCTGTCCATGAAAGTTACTTTTCCCAGGAAAAATCATTGCAATTCTACTACATATTTCAGTATTTGTCACTGGCATTTTACATTAATATACATTGTACATTTCGTAAAAAAGAATAAAGCATGTAACATTTCCCAAACTTATTTGGCCATTATGTTAGTTTCCTATTGCTGCTATAACAAATATCAAAAATTTAGTGGCTTAGAACAACATAAATCTATTTTCTTAAGTTCTGGAGTCCAAAATGTATTCTTCTAAAGGCTCAAGGGGAAAACTCATTTTGTTGCCTTTTCTATCTTCTAGATGCTACCTGCATTCATTAGCTTATGGCCTCATCCTCTGTCTTCAAATCCAGCAATGTAGCATCTTCTAATCCTTCTATCCCTCTGCTTCCATTGTCACATTTCTGACTCTGATCCTCTTGTCTCTCTCATGAGAACATTTGTGATTACACTGAGCTGACTCAAATAATCCAGAATAACCTCCCATCTCTTAATCACACGTGCAAAATCCTTTTAGCTATGTAAGGTAACATGTTCATCGATTCCAGGGATGAGGATGCAGTCATCTTTAGAAAACCATTATTCACCCAACCACAGCCATGGCATCTTTCTTTTTTTCCCCTCATGGAACCCCAATTATAATCTTGCTAAAATAGAATTCTATAGAACAAATCTTGGGAAACTTATGTTTTTATGTGAAGATGGACAAGGTTCCATTCTCTGGAAGCAGAGATGAGACAATAAAAAATAAACTGTACACAAAGACCAATCTTTGTAGAGAAACTGTAATTGCTGGAGCCCTGTGGCTTGTGACTTGAACCAGTTTTGTCAACATGAATAGTCACATGAGGTAAGAAAAAGTATTAGGGCATAGGACCCTGTCTTGGCATACCTCCAGATTCCTTAGGTGCTATGTTAAATGCTCCTTGTGATGATTAGAGAATTATGCAGAAGTGTAATAAATGAACAAAAGATGAATGTAAGTACTATGACCTGTTGGATTAAGGGCATTTGTATGTTTAATGAGAATGTGCCATGGTGCATGGTAATGAGGGGTAATTAGAAGATGGGATTTGAAAAGTTCATAAGGTTATGTGAGGTTGATGTGATTTGGGTATCTTATGTCGTGCTAAAAGTATACTCCCTTGGTTAAGCTAAGACAAACAAACAAACAAAAAAAGTAAAATCTAGGTTCAATTAAAGGCAGCATAGTGTGTAGTGGTTACCTGCCCATGGTCTAAGGTCAGGTTATCATGTAGAATTGTTCCTCTATCACTTTAACTGCCTCTACCTCAATAGAACATTTTCCTCATCTGTAAAATAAGAAATATATCTATGACATAGTATTCGTAAAGATTAGGTACATTATGTAGCTTGAGTTCAATACATTTAATCAATTGTTCTTAACTCTCACTCTCATTTCTGGGGAAGAAAGTGAAGGGCAACAATGATAGAAAGAGATGACCCAGGAGCACCTGGGTGGCTCAGGTGTTAAGTGTCTGCCTTCAGCTCATGTCATGACCCTGGAGTCCCTGGATCAAGTCCCGCATCGGGCTCCCTGCTCTGCGGGAGGTCTGCTTCTCTCTCTCTCACTCCCCTTGCTTGTGTTCCCTCTCTAGCTGTGTTTTCAAATAAATAAACTCTTAAAAAAAAAAGAAAGAAAGAAAGAAAGAAAGAAAGAAAGAAAGAAAGAAAGAAAGAAAGAAAGAGATGGCCCAGAGCAAAATATGAACTTGCCTTCTCCTGACCATAGATCCTCTTAAAAAAAAAAAAAAAAACCAAACAGATAAATATCTGGCTATACACATTCTAGAACAGTGAGATGAAAGAAAGAATAACTCTTCTCTGACAATCCCAACTGATTATGTAAAATCACTGTTCACCCTACATCCATTAATAGAACATAAAGAAGGTCTTGAAAAAGTAAATTCCCTTGTCACATGGCTCACAAACATTGGTGTATTTTGGAATCAGCTTGGGACATTAAAGAATACTGGCTCCTGAATCCCACCTCCAGTCATTATCATTTACTTGTTCTGGGAGCACCCTTAGCATTGGTAATTATACAGGTTGCCCTGGTGATTTCAATGTACAGCAAAGTTTGGCAGCCACTGCCCTTGCTGGTTAAAGAATTGTTAACTAAGTTCGCCAGGGGGGCCATGTGCTTCAGGTCCACACTTTTATTACTTTTGAGTTTATATCCCTATCCAGTTGTTTGAGTTGCTGTAGATATAGCAGTATACTGAATCATATTAAATTACTTGTTATTAAACTCTTTTGGCCTATAAAAATGGTAACTTCATATGCAGTGATTCTGAGCAGTATTTTTGCAGAATAGCTTTTGTCCTGAATAATCTAGTTGTCCATCAATGGATACATGGATACATGTATAAAGGAATACATGGATAAAGATAATGTGGTATACACATACAAGTGAATGTTACTCAGCCATAAAAAGTAAATCCTACCGCATGCTACAATATGGATTGATCTTGAGGATAACACAAGTGAAATAAGCCAATCACAGAAAGATAAAAGCTGTGTGATTATACTTGTATGAGTTACCTATAAAAGAATTAAACTCATTGAAACAGAAAGTAGCATAGTAGTTTCCAGGGGCTGGGGTGAGGGAGGGAGAAATGGAGAGTTGCTAGTTCATGTTTATGAAGTTTAAGTCATGCAAGATAAAAAAGTTCAAGAGATCTGCTGTATAAACTTGTGCTTATAGTCAACAATATGGTATTCCACATTTAAAAATTTAAGAGGGTAGATCTCATAATGTGCTTTTTACCTCAATAAAAAAATGCACCATTTAATAGTGAAAATCAGATTTGCCAGCAAATAAGGTTCTGCTGCCACTTCTTCCACTTAGAATGTCTTCCAGCTATAGACATCTTATCAAATCTTGAAATCCTAGTTCCAGTGTTACGTTCTCCATTGGTGCCTTATGTTGCAGAATGTCATGAGCCTTGCCCATGGACATAAGATCCCAGGGTTATGGCAGTGACAACAGAAAGAAGAAAGGACATGGGCTACTTCTAGAGAATCATCAAGGACTTTAGTGAAAAATCTGTTCATAAAACTAATGAGTGAGAAATGGTGGGGAATAGAACACTTGTGAGAATGGGGACAGGAAGTGGAAATAAGGACACTTATTTTCCACAAAATTGTATAATAATGAAGGGCAAGGACAGGTGCAGCAGGAAGCACAGCCCCAAGCAATACTGCAGAGAATGAGCATTTCACTGACAGCATTAAGATCAGCTGAAAATAGAATAATAGGTGTGCATGTTGGGGAAGTTTGGTAAAAGCACAATATTGCTGCAAGCAATTAAATGTTCAAATTAAATTATGCTTTCTGCCATTATATTCATATCCAATTCAAACGGTATATAATTAAAATAAAAAGTGTAAGAGATTGGCATAAGCTGTTTTCTTGGCTTCCTTCTTGGCACCCGTTATTGAAGGAAACAAGCAGAAAGTGAACTAAGACAATGAGGCACCAGTCTCTATTTGTGCCTGATCCCTGGAGGTCCCTGTGTAACAAAGAAAAGTAAAAGTGTGAGGTTCAACAGCACATTCAAGAAGAGGAATATCTTATGTGTGGGAAAAGAGGGACAGCTTTTATAGATTCCCATTACCACCAGATTTTAGCCCTCCTCCCTAAGCTCAAGTGCTTCCTTCTCCTGAATCAGCGAAGAACAAGCATGATTGCAGTCCTCATGTCTTCAGTGTTCTGGGCCTCCGGAAGAGAAAAAGACAACTTTTCAATACTAATGTCAATTGTATGTAGTCATCTATCTCTAACTCAAACACTTCAGCATTTCTTCTATGATGCTCATTACCAAGTTGTAGATGGGCTTCAATTAAGGCATCCTGGAGTCTCAGTAGTACCAGCTACAAAGAAAGGAGAGGCAAGACCAGGACAGGTGGGGGGAAACCAATCTGGGAGCACAGCTGGTCCTATGGGGTGGTCTCTCGTGTGGCGATAAAGCAGGTAAGAGTGGTGGAGATTATATCCAGCAGAAGCAGATCACCCATAGATCTCAACTATCACTGGGACACGACAGAGGTGCAATGGCGGATATATTTTATGCTACATTGGTAGTTTAGTCATGTCCAGGTGATCAGTACATGAAGAGAAGATACCTGGCTACCAAGTTAGAGTGTGTAAAGGACCATGCTTCCTAGGAAAAGAGGTTTGTTAGAGACAGGTCAGGTGTCAAGCAAGTGTTCTCCAAGACTCAATAGAAAACAACAGAACTGGATAGAGAAATGAAGGGAGAATCTCCAACTGAGGAGGCTGGCACTTGTGTTTTGTGTACATTTGTGCTGACAGTCATCAAATACACACGGGATTCTGGGTCTGAATCTGTGTCTGCCTATATATTGACTGCTTCTGCCAAGAGGATTATCAACAACTAAAAGGTCCTAAACTTCTAGAAACAGGAATAACTGGAGGTAAAAGCATTAAAACCACAGTTATCTTTGTATAATAATTACCTCATGTGCTTACCTTATTTCTCATACTAGAGAGTAAACACCTTGAGGGCATGGATGATGCCTAATTTATATTGAACCCCTGGAGAAACTTGTGCTTATTATAAAACTGGAAGATAAAAGCACAAAGAAGTGTGAAATTTCCTCCATAATAGCCATGGCTTCCTGATGAATTTATATCTAAGTCCATTCTGCAGACACAGTTCTTTTTGAATTATAATTGGTACATCACTGCCATCTGGCATTTCATGGCTAAGCAAAGCACCTTTTCCAGAAAGCAAAAAGTCAGTGGTAATAAATAGCAGATTGTATCCACTGTGATGCAATAACATAGTTTGTGGGCATTAATTCACTGCCTTGAAATGGAAAAGAATTAAATAGAAGCATTAAAAAACAACACCTATCATAATACATAATGCCAAACAGCGGATGGGCGTGACAATGTATAGAGTTTATTCAGGGTATGATGACCTCAGTTTGGCTGGTAGTTAAGTAATTTGTTTTTCAAATACATTCAACATTTTTCTACCCATGTAGTTTTGCTCATACATCTCCTTGCTGCTTCAAGTCCCTCCCACCAGCATTTCTGTTGAAAATTCTGCCCATACTTCAGGCCTAAGTCAAATGGTACCTCTTACATGAACCTTTTTCTGATCCCCAGACCTGTAAATGGTAACACATTACTATTTTTGACACTCATACTTAACCATTTGCCTAAATATCAATGGCCCCTGGTCTTGGTGTTTGGGCTTCTTCTCTTTTCTACCCATGCAATCATTGGTAAGTGATCCCATCCACTCACAAGAGTATTAGTCTCACCCAGAATTATTAAGTTCCCCCTTTTTCTCTCAGCCTTGACCTCTCCCTTGATGTAGTCAGTTGCCTACTTTACATCTGTACTTGTGTATCAACAGAAATCTTAAATTTAACATTTTCAAAGCAGAACTTTCACTATGACCCTCTCAAATTATGCTCTTCCATTCCTCTAAACAAATAAAGGGTTTTTTTTTTTTTTGATTCTTCTTTTTCTCTCCAACTGCACATCTAATGTACTCCAAGTAAGTCCCCTCAGCTCTATCTTTCAAATGAAGAATCAGGGAACACTAATCTTTCCACCACCACCAAAACCTACACCTCCATTTTCTCTCACTTGGGCCTCTGCCAGAGCCTTCTTCCAGATTATTCAGATTCCACTCCCCCAACCTTTCTCTACAGGGCAGCTGTGATATTTCTTCCAGAATTTAAATGAGATAATTTGGTATCCCTGCTCAGAACCATACAAGTGAATCCAACACACTTAGAACAAAAGCCCAAGTTCTTTTCAGTAACTATAAAGACTTACATTCTTTTCCTCCAAGATTGTCTTCCAAATTTGACTTCCAACACCTTACCGGGCAACTCCCTTATCTCCCCATGAACTTGCCTCCTTGTGGCTCTTTGGACATCAGGATTTACTGGACCTCTGGGCCCTTTCATTTGTTTTCCCTCTTACTGAAATGCCCTTCCCCTATGTCCTCCTCTGGTGATCTCCCTCACTTCATTAGACCTCTGTCACATGCTTTATCTTCTGAAAGGCCTTTCTTGACTTCACATTCTAAAAGAGATTTCCTGACCCTGTTGTTACTTTTTAATACCCTTACCCTAGTTTATTTTTCTCCATATAATTAATCTCTATCTGGAAACATAATTTGTACTTATTTATTTGCTATCTTTCTAACTCCTTTAGAATATTAGTCCTTTAGGGCAAGACTTTTGCTTTGATATTACTATCCCAACATCCAGGGTGGTGACAGGCACAGAGTAGGAATTTAATAAATATTTGTTAAATAAATAAATGGAGTGCTATAGCAGTTTCTTAGAAACCTATTTAAAGTGTTTTTTATTTTTGTAGTCATTGAAGTGTGTATTTCATCTTCCCTGTTGTAAGTTTCTTAAAGGCAGGAAAGGTCTCTATCCATGTATCCTGAACAGAATCTAGCATATGACTTTGATTTACTGATACAGAATAAATATATTTTTACTAAATTCACTTAAAGAAAAATAGAGGTAGTGCTTAGAAGTTTAGCAGTTCAAGCTAAGAAGGTTGAAAGCAGAGAGATCATCACTGCAGAGCAACTTTTATAGGTTCTAGGAGAAAGACATGATTATTTGATTCCTTGACTGCGGAACCCATTCTCAAAAAAATATGGAGAGTTGGGGCACCTGGGTGGCTCAGTCGTGAAGCATCTACCTTTGGCTTACATCATAATCCCAGAGTCCCAGGATGGAGCCCCACATTGGGCTCCCTGCTCAGTCGGAAGCCTGCTTCTCCTTCTCTCATACCCCTGCTTGTGTTCCCTCTCTAGCTGTGTTTCTCTCTGTCAAATAAATAAAATAAAATCTTAAAAATATATATATGGATAGTAACTAAAATACGTGAGCAATTACTTAATCTGTTAAACCTGTGATATAGAAAGAATTGGAGGTGAGGGAAAATAAAGATAAAAGATCAATTTAGAGAATGTTACAACAGGCAAGGTGAAAAGTCAGGAAACTCAAAGCAGGCAATGCCAATGAGACTAGAAAGAAAAAAGTACAAGAGGCTCTTTAGTGGATTACTTGGTACTAATACTGGACCACCTTTGGTCACAGTTCAGAGGTGAAAGACACAGAAACAAGATACATCAAACCAACTTTAAAGTTTGTACCTAGGTAACAGAGAGGACAATAATGTCAATTAAAAAGTTATGAGGAGGCAAAAATTTAAGGAGAAAAATCAATTCAGTTCAGACATTTGGGATCAGAAAACAACAGGGGGGAGGTAAAAGCATAATGATAAAAATGGGATAAAAACATCCCATTTTTATGGGATAAAAAAATAAATGACTATTGTACTAGAGGACTAAAATTCTACCATTTAAATCATGATCCATGTTTAAGATGTTGCAGCTGAAGAGAGATGATGGGTGGATGTTGACCCCAACTTTGAAGAGCTGGAAGAGAAGAAAAACAGTGCTCTGAAATAGAACACTTTATGATCACTATATTGTATCTTGCATAAAAAGCCTAAACTAAATGGTTTTACAAAAAAGGATTAATCCACCGCAATGTGCAGGACTTCAATGTAACTGAATCTTGCAGTATCAACATTCTGCTTTAAAAATGAACTATGACCTATGTAATACTAAATTCTGAAGTTCCTCTCTTAAAAAAGAAAAAAAAAAAACAAGAACATTCTTCCATGTTCTAGAAGGAGGTGCAAAGAGAACCACATTAATTGTAAAGTCATTCAAATGAAATCCAAGAGGAGGAGTACCTGGGTGATTCGTTAAGTGTTGGACTCTTATTTCAGCTCAAGTCATGATCTCAGGACTGTGAGACTGAGCCCTGCATCAGGCTCCACCCTGGACATGGAGCTTGCTTAAGATTCTCTCTCCCTCTCTCTCTCTCTCTCTCTCTCTCTACCTCTCCCTCAGCCCCTCCCACTTCCCCCTCTCTATTAAAACACACACACACACACATCTAGGGTACATGAGTTGCCAGACTTACATGATAACACATCTAAAATCAGAAAAGGTTGAAGTTCCCTATGAATGAGTATTTATATAAATAATTTGAAGATGCACAAAAGCATGATTTTTCTAAGAAAAATAATTTAAATAGATGTTATCCTTTCATTAGTGATGCAGTATGTCTTAGCTTTGCTAAACATGATCAAGCTCCCAACCATTCCATCTCCTTAGAGTTTCAATTAACAGCCTTTGTGATGCCAATTTATAAATTTTTGTCTGATGTAGCCTCCATTCTATGGCTGACTCTTCTACAATATCATTCTCTAGGTAAAGTTAATATAACAAAATACATGTGTCTTTATTTTTGTTAAATCTTGGGAGTTTTGACAGGTAATAATTATAGGTATATGATTTTATTATACATTTTAAATGGTCTCGGATATCCATTGATGTGTCCTGAAGTAATCTATTCATATCGCATATCTAGACTTTGGTCTAGAAAATTTGGTCAATATTTATCACTTCCAAGTAAAGTTTTTGACAAAATAGGGGCATAGGTAAAATCTGCTTTTCTAGTATTTGCACATTTTAGTATCCACCAAATTCAAACTTCTTATTGCATATCACTTGCCAATGTCCTCACTGTTTGAGGACATTTTAAATATGCTTGGCCTGCACCACAAACTGCAGGTGAATCTACATTAATTACATGCTTGGAAGGGTGCCTGCACTTTTACCTAGAAATTTCTCTGATCTCCACTCTCTGTTGACTCTGCCAAGAAGTTCCCTCCATTTTTCCAGACATACTTTCAATGTTAAGAGCAACTCCCCCTTATCACTTCTTACTTTGGCAAACCCCCGTCTGAGACAGAATTTCCAAATATGTTCCATCTGATTAGTAAATAGAACAAAAACCAGTCTGATAGTTTGCAGTTGCACCTACCTCTAAAAGCCACTGTTGCTAATACAGGTTACTTACTGTGAGATTCCAAAAATCCCAAACTAATCCTTTATGATAACTTATAGTCTGAGCACTGTGTAACTGTATGATGAACACTATGTACTGGTTAGATTGCCATGCTTCTCATGGTAACCCTCTCAATCAACCTATGCCAGGTTACTGTTCATTGCAAAAGACATCTTTGAAAACCAAGAAGATGGGTTATAAGAATCAATACAAATAGAGAATTGAGAGAGACTGGCAAAATTTTCATCTTCATAACTCTGCTCTCATACTCATAAAGCTAACAATGAAAGGGAGGCAGCTCATTAATTTTTGTAGGTTGTCCTTTTGTAGTGGCATATACTGCAAACCAACATAGTGTAAGCTGTTCTATTTTTCTCCCTTAGTAGGTAAATTTGAGAAGTTTACAACTCTTCACACAATATTTTTAGTGATCCATAGCAAAAAAGTGATCACCAAAATTACCAAATTTATCTTTTTTTTCAGATCCATCACTCAAAAACTGTTTATAGACTTAAACTAGATATTGGAAGTTGCTGAAGAAAGTCATAGCTTCCCAATATGGCTTGAGCAATGGCAAGAGGAGTGGTAATGAAAGTCATCCTTCAATGTTGCCACCTCTTACTAACTCCCATGAATGCAATAACAAGCGACATCAGTTTACACAGTCAGGGATAGATGTCTCTGCTATACAAGCAAGATGAAACCATCTCTATGACCTGAATATGGCCTCACCTGCATTATATAATCAGAGAACATGCTGATAACAGCAGCAATAAAATAGTTTCTCTTACACCTGGCAAGAAAAAAAAGAACAAAACAAGAACACTATCCCTATCACCCCAAGAAGCCATATTATAACTAGATCATCTGTGTCTGAATCGCAGGAAACCCTAATATACAGTACCAGGAATTTCTGGCCACCCTTGGGAAACACGAAAACACCCTCTCAATAATATTTTCAATTAGTTCTTACATTGATGGAAAGTATAGCTGGGCTCGCCTGACAACAGGAATCAAGGTAAAAAGTTTTCAGGAACAGCATCCCCCAAGTATAACTTGATGAAAAGGTTTAGGGTTTTTTTTTTTTTTTCACACACACACTAAATAGAGAAAGGGATAGCAATATGATCCCCAGATAAAAGAACAACTACTTTATAAAGTTTAATAATGGCTTTGGGTTTTTAAATTAAGCACAGCAAAAAATAAGAGTTATGAATTTCAAAAATAGTGCACACTCTTCTTTAAGCTCCAGTTGGCATATTTCTGTGTAACCTCCAATAATTTTGTACAACTGCAAACACAGCATAAGGTAATGTGGAGACCCTATGGAATGTCAGTAGATAAACTAAATGTTTTTTTAAAAAATCTATGCCCTTGGAATTTCCTCATGTTTCATTTCATTATGAATTCTTACATGAAAATCATGATAAAGTTTCTGATTGACAGCCAGAAACTCTGTTGATAGGAACCTAGTGATGGTTCCATGTGTGATATATTCTGTTAACAAATGATTTATGAATTGCATTACAAGTGCTAGGAAATGTACAGGGTGCTAGAAATATAGCATGAATAAAACAAATTAAAATGTTTTTAATTAAATTTTAATTTAAATAAAATGTATCTCTTTAAGGAGCTCATTCTAATTGAGGAATATAGAAAATACATTACATAAGGTATCTGCACATAGGGTCATGGTAAAAACTATGGATAAAAGTAAAGCACAGAAGGGGAGGAGTGCAAGGAGAAACGGGAGGTTGCAAAATTCAAATAAGCTTTCCAGGGGAAAATTTACCAGAAAGTTGAGCTGAACAAGGACGGAAACCATGAAGATGTGTAAGGAATGTGTAAGGAAGTGTAAGGGAGAGGGAATAACAAGTGCAAAGCCTTGAGGTAGGCTCATGGCTGATATGAACTAAGAACAAAAAGCCAGTGAAAATGTATGGCAATGGGCAAGGGTATAGAGAGAATGGGGATCTTACAAACCATTTGGTAGATGTTGGCTTTTATTCTGAGTGAAATGATAAGGAGAAATGTTTTCAATAAATATTTTAGTTACTGAGATAAGAATAGACAGGAAGCAAGGGCAAAAATAAGGAACATTTAGAAGGCTATTGAGGGAAGGGAATATGGTAGCTTAAACCAGCATTTTAGAAATGAAGGTGATTAGAAGTAGCCATACTCTGAATGGATTCTGAATATAGAGACAAAAAGATTTTGTTCATAAGTTGGATGTGGGATGTGAGAGAATGAGAGGCATCAAGGACTCTTAAGTGTTTGATCTGGGTAACTGGGAGAATGGCTGTGGCTGTCATTTAAAGAGAGGGAGTACCCTGAAGGAGAATCACTTTCAGGAGTGGAGAGGAGAATGGAGTTTGACTGGGACACATGCTTCCTCCATTACACAGCTAGTTGTTGATTGAATGACGAGACATCTAGGTGAGGACATATATTTGGTTTTCACAAGAATGAAGATCGTTTTTATCACTAAAATGTGAAAGTGAAGGGCAAAGAGAAAGCATCATAGAATTAAGTCCTGGAGCTCATCAACAATCAGAGTTTGGAGAAAAGAGAGAGGACAGTTTTAAAAAATAAAACAAACTGAGCTAAAAAGGGTGATTAATGAAGTATGAGGAAAAGTGCAAACATGGATTGGGTCTTAGAAGCCAGGTGAAGAAAATATTTCAAGAAGGAGATACAGATCAACTCTATCCAAAAAATCTTGATTGGTCAGTAACAGAGTCATTGGATTTAAGCCTCTATAAACTGTAAGTATTATAAACTGAACAGCATTTGTGACCCTTCTATGAAAGGGGTTATGAGCAGATGGGTTTATGCCAGAGAAAATAGGCAAAGGGGAACAAGAGTGAGCAAGTATATATAATTTTCTGAGAAATTTTGCAATGGAAGGGACCAGGGAAATGAGTCACTGGAAGTAGATGGAGGAAGGTCAAGAAATATTTTGTTTTAAGGTGAGAAATAACAGCATGTGTGTATGCTAATAGAAATAATCCAGTTGAAAGCATTACCAACAAGTCAGCTAGTAAGAAATACCTTATCTACTCTAAGAAATGATATACTTCTTTTCTAAGAGTAAACTAAGTCACTAAACCATCATCTTAATGAAGAATAAATTTTAATATATTTTATTATAATACTAAATTGAGAATATAAATGGCCCATTTCTATGTCATTTTTTTCAGTGCAACAAATATTCATTGTCAACCATTATTTTGGCCAAAAACTTTCCCACAATTTCACTTACCACAAATAAGCAACTTGCCTGATAAACATAATTTAAACAAATTCTTCACAAATATTTGATATATTCATAAAGACCCACATAGCTGGAGTTCTAATCAGGAATCTTCTTTAAGATTATAGTTTCTCTGAAAAGGAGCAATGACTTTGAGGAGCTAGATGTTACTGAAGAAAAGCAGGCATAGGGGGCAGGGATGACCTTCATTATCTAAGAATCAATTCTGGGTGAATACGAGAATCACTTGGGAAGTTTAAAAAATACTGATAACTTGGATTCCTCCTCAGAACTTCTGAGGTTTACATGGTCTTAGACAAGACCCAGGCATCTGAATTTTTAACAGCAACCCAAGGGATCCTAATGAATTGTATTTAAGAGCTACTACTCTGTGCACATATTTTTGATAGCTGTCTTCCAAGTAATTGTCCAAGTTCTGAGCGGTTATTGTCAGGGAATAAAAGCACCATAAGATGACCTTCTGATCTGCTCAGGAGATAGTATGGTATGGTATGGTCTCTGGCTCAAGAATGACATTTATCTTTTGAAAAAGTCCTATGAACCCACCCTAAACAAGCCTGTGATTATCTAAACTGCTCTGAAAAACTATTCTTTATCTCCTCCAAGTTCTTCAAAACCCAACTTAAAGGTACAAGTTAAGGAATAAATTATGACTTAGAATATATAAGAATATCCATATTATTAACTGAAGGTAATTTTTATTTATACTACCTGGTTGAGCTGAAACCAGAACAGAGAAGTAAGATATTTGTTTGCTGCACTTAGGATGCTAAGACCCTGTGTATAAATAACATGCTTTAATTTTATGTATCTGTTTCTTTTTTTCCTGTGTTACTCTGATTTGTTCTTTGTTTCCTCTAGTCTATTGTTGTTTTATCATTCACCTGCGTTTTTTCTTCCTGCATTTATTTTTATCCTTCTCTGCCTTTCTTTTTATTTCGTGGTATCTTCTTTCACTTCCTTTATTATTGTAGGCAATAACTGGAAGAGAGATGAAGAGAAGATGGACTCTAGGAATGTAACATCTTCGAAGGTCCCTTTAATCATTTAGAAGGCATTTCACAAAGAAGGGAGGTGCAAAAAAAGTATCTGTCGGGGCAAACACGACCAGAAAATAAGTTCCAATGTGGTTGCACCATTTTGTCAAACACACACACACACACACACACACACACACACACACACACAAAACCAAAACACACACACACACAAAAACCCTAAGAAGTGGAAAATCACATACTTTATATATTCACATATATTTTAATTATATAATCTATTTATTCAGTAGATAATATTATTGCCTGACTATGGGGGGAAAAATGAAATAGTGGTTCTGTTGCATTTTAAGCACCAGCATTCTCCTGAAAGAGTGATTTACAAAGCAATCATAGCATAATCAACATCAGCAGGCTTTTAGACCCAGTATATATATAAAAACGATCCTTTAAAAGAAATTGCCAGGAACTTAAGAGAAAAAAACATGCATTAATTGCATATAGTACTTAGCTTTCAGTCCTATATACATACTAATTTAATGCTACTAAATACTGGTAAATAAATGAAGCTTTACAATAATTCTCAAAGAATTCAGATAAAAAAATTTTTTTTAATTTTATTTATTTGACAGCGAGAAACACAGCGAGAGAGGGGACACAAGCAGGGGGAGTGAGAGAGGGAGAAGCAGGCCTCCCGCCGAGCAGGGAGCCCGATGTGGAACTCGATCCCGGGTCTCCGGAATCATGACCTGAGCCGAAGGCAGTCGCTTAACCAACTGAGCCACCCAGGCGTCCCAAGATAAAAATTTTTAAAAAGTCCTTTTCATCCTTGACATTATCACATCTCTATGATAAATCAGACTCTTTTCAAAAGCAGTGAGAACTTTGGGTAAAAATGCTAGAAAGACACAGCATATTTTAATCCACTAAAATAAATTAATTAAACATGTTGGTTGCATACCAAAAGTTACAGAAGTCAGCTCATTTAGGATGCATCCAAACAATACAAAAATAATTTTAGGAGACAGAAACCCCCCCCCCAAAACAGCTAATTGAGTTTCACAAAGGAAATGTCTTTCTGATTCCAATCAAGGTGATCATTTCATGCTTTGCCAACCCTATTTAGAAGTCAAATTTAAATTGTCAAGAGAAACAAAGCCAATAAACTGTGAATCACAAAAAGACGAGTCCATTCTTCTTCCATTTATAATGACTTGGTCAATATTTTAATGGTAAACAGATCTTCAGAATTGTAAAGTTATTGTGATGTCAAACACAAATACCTTAATGTTTAATAAAAAGGATCCTACATTTTGGACACATTCATTTATTTTTTATCAATTGTTATTTATTTGTTTAATCATCTATATATCTGACATACTGTTTAAGAATAATGTCTATTCAAATCTTTAACCCCAGTAATTACAACATTGCCTATACATTTGACATTTGATAAATGTTTATATATTGGATTTCTTTGTTCTTTGCACAAAAAGACTAAACACTTCTTTAAGACTTATTTATTTATTTTATTTTTTATTTTTAGTTTTTTATTTTTTTAAAGATTTTATTTATTTGACAGAGAGAAACACAGCCAGAGAGGGAACACAAGCAGAGGGAGTGAGAGAGGGAGAAGCAGGCCTCCCGCCGAGCAGGAATCCCGATGTGGGACTCGATCCCGGGTCTCCGGGATCATGACCTGGGCCGAAGGCAGTCGCCCAACCAACTGAGCCACCAGGCGCCCCCTTATTTATTTATTTATTTTAGAAAAGAAGCAAGCATCAGCTGGGGGAGAGGTAAAGAGAGAGAAGAAAAGCAGACTCCCCATGGAGCAGAAAGACCAATGTCAGGCTCCATCCCAGGTCCCTGAAATCCTGACCTGAGCCGAATCAAGAGTCAGAGGTTGTCATCCACTGAGCCACCCAAGCACCTCAAAAGACTAAATTGTTTTAAGTTTTATTTTACAGGTATGAAATACAAAAGCCATCAGTCCATTAATCATTTTCCTCAGTGGGAAATCCTAGAAGAGGGTCTCAATCTTTAACCCACAAGATTTATAGAGCCATAGAATGCTTCTAGTCATTTTGTTTGGCCTGAAGAATGTTTAAAAAACTGTAACAAGGCAGGTGGTGTGCCCTCAGTGGTAACGGTGTCTCGTTCCCAGACTGCTTCATTCTCCATCACAACATAAATCCTGCATGCATTTGAGTTTATGAGCCTTACCTCCTACAGTCCAGACTTTGAGAACTGAAAGAGCTACAATAATTTATCTACTGCAGCTTAGATTCCAGAAAGTATCTGTATGATTTTATAAGAATATGTGGTATATACAATTTTTGTCTAAAACGATGCATTTATTTTTTTAATTGCTATGTAACAAATTACCACAAACTTGGTGGCTTAAAACAACACACATTTTGTCAGTTCCTGTGGGTCAGGAGTTAAGGCCCAGCTCCACTGGGTCCTCAGGTAAGGGCCTCACAAGGCTATAATCTAAATGTCTTTGGAGTTTTGTTCCTTTTTAGAGTTCAAAGTCACATAGTTGTCAGAATTCAGTCCCTGCAGTCATGGGCCTGAGGGCCTAAGGGCCTGCTTTCTTGCTGGCTGCCAGCCAGCAGCTACTACTCACCGAGCTTTAGGGACCAGCCTTCCTTGGTTCCTGGCCATGTAACCCTTTCATACGTCCTGTCCTAAGACTTCTCTAAAGCCAGCAAGAGATCTCTCCTGAGGAAGGGCCCACTCCCCCTTTTAAGAACTTTCATTTGATCAAGTCAAGCCCACTCAGGACAACCTTTTGACAACCAGTCAAAACCAACTGACTTGGGACCTTAATTACAGTTAAAAAATCTCTTCACCTTTGCCATACAATGTAACTAAATTATGACATCCCATCTATTCAGAAGTTCCACCCATACTCAAGGAGAAGGGATTATGTGGAAGCCAGAAATCTTGGAAATCATCTTAGAAGTCTGCCTACTACAATGATAGATAACCTTGTTTTACGGGATACAAAAGTGTGTTAACATGTGCATATTTATATAATACATAAAAGATATAATATCGATTGTATTTGTTTAGTTAAAAATATTGCATATATGTACATATATATGTACACATACACATGTACATACAAACATACATATATTTACTTTACCTTTTACTTCTCCTTCTCCTCTACTTGTCCATCTCCTCTCTTTCTCTTCTTCCTCCCCTTCCAATTAAATACCAAGTAGAGTTAATTTATATAAATTTCCAAAAAGCAAGAGACTTTATTATGATTGTGAGAAATGAGTCTAAAGTTTTCAGTTTCATTCTTAAGAGAGTATTTAGTACACCAGTATGGCAAACCATGTGTTTGTATGTGTAAATGAGATGGAGTTTACTTTTTACATTGGAGAGCTCTCTGAAAAAGAAACCAATGTATCCTCTTAATCGTGCATGATTACATAAAGAAAAATACACCATCTGTAAACCAATTTCCTCAAGGAAATTAGGGACATTTTTAGAGGATTCACAATAAAGTGAAATAAAAGTTTGATAGAGCCAATTCTCTCTTTATCTTTGTTCAATAAAAATCCCTGTTTAAAGAAAGTGGATTAAAGTGACTTTGCTCAATGTTATTTGTCTAATGGATTTTCTCAAATTTGCAGAGCTTGAGAAGATAAAATGAGTAAGAAAGTGAACTGTAGAGATTTCCCTATCTAATCAGAGATTTAGAAGTCATTTTATTCATAAGTCTTCAGGAGTGGAAATTAAAGGAAAGATTTTACAGGGTGCCTACTTTCAGATGGTAAGAAAAGCAAACGTATGTATCATAAACTGAGCCCCAGAGGGGTCCAAAAAAAAAAAAAAAAAGAGCACCACTCAGCAAGTGGGAGTCTTAGTTAAAGGCCAGTTCTACTATTAACTAGTTCTGCCATTTAAGGCATGATCTCATTTTCTTCACATACGGATTATGAATGACACTAATTTCTTTGTCCTTTTATGAACGACACTGACTTCTCTGTCAGGATTATTATAATTAGCCATCAAGATTTAATGAAGAGAACATGGAAACACATTTCAGAGAAAATTCTGGTTTCGTTCTAACTTTACCACTTTCTAGCTCTGTGGACCTGGGCATGCCATTTATCTAGTCTTAACCTGAATTCCTTCCTAAAGAAAATAATATATAGTCTCAGGATTATTTTAAAGATTAAATTACTTCTATAAACAAAGTGGATAATCCATAAATTGCATCTGTTATTAGGATTATGAATTTAAAGTATTATTAATATGTAAATTATAATTATTAAAGTACAGATTTAGGTAGATTCCCCAACTAGATCAAAGGATAACTAGTGGACTTTCTTCTGCGTGTGCAAGAATACAGTGCAAGGGATACACACTTTCACATCCCCCCGTGACTTCAATTCTGTATTTCAAACCCAAATATAAAAAGCAAAAAATGACTAGGTAATGATTAGAATTAATTTTATGATTTGAGAATATTTTAAATGATTATGTATGGATTTTGAAATAGTTATTTTGTTTCATCATTGTTTCAGGATATTAGAGCCAATATTCTGTATTAATTTTATTTTACAGTATACAGAATAAATTCTTTGGAATCTCTTTCCTCCAATAAAATATTTTTTTATGTTTTGTGACTTATTCTCTTTAGACTATTATTACCTTACGTATAAAATGAGGAAAATTTACCCATACTCTAACATTGCACATGTTATGTAGTATAAAGAATGCTTTCTAGTAAGCAGGGACCTACCTACCTTTTGTTCAAATTTTGCACAAAAGTATGTTTTAGGAAAATCATTTAGATGGCAATGAGTGCCTCTGATAGATAACGGATAACATATTAATATCTAGGTATCAAAGGGAAAGTAAATAAAATATGAATCTACATTTTTAAACTGGGAGAAGGGACCCCTTCTAGTCCAAAGTGATTTGCATATGCTCAACATGCAAGCTTTTGCTGTGAAACCTTCATTAAAATACTCTCTTGAGCCTAAGTTGCTGCTAAGGAAGATAAAAGATGCCTACTTCCATGTAATCACACTACCTGGTTTTCAATGAAAACAAATCTCAGACTAAACTCTGCCACTGCCATTTAGAAGTTAAATCCTTATTTAAAATTAGGCACAAAAAACACTCATATGCCTTGTTCCTGTCAGCTTTATGAAATCCCAGTTACATGTTTTCTGAGATTAAGCAACCACTTTCTGCATAAAGGGTTTTTCTGTCCCAACAATATTTTAGAAGCAGGACTCAGTCTAATATTTGACACAAACAACCAAAATAGTCTAACCCATGACTACATTAGGATGTCTTGAACGGCATTCTGAAAGATGAGGAGTAAAAAGCTTCCCTGATT
Source organism: Spilogale gracilis (assembly GCA_004023965.1). Lineage (NCBI taxonomy): Eukaryota > Metazoa > Chordata > Mammalia > Carnivora > Mephitidae > Spilogale > Spilogale gracilis. The sequence continues at coordinate 64,457 of PITA01001878.1, read as the reverse complement.
CTAATATCTTATAGAAGCACTAGTGGAAAATCTAAGTCTGTATGTGTCAAATACAATCAAATTCACAATTTACAGACATACCCATTATGCTTATTTAGAAGTGATGAAATTCACCCATGAAAATTCCCCTCTAACATCCATTTGCCAAGCCTCCCTGACAATGTTGATCAGAAATAATCACAGCTGAAACAACCAGTAGTTGTCTTTTAAGTAAATGTTACCAACCCTCATGTGTATAAAGTATTTGCTAATAGGAAAACTGCCTCTTGATGAAATTGAACTAATATATACATAACATCTTACCTCCTATGATGAAAGGTTTTAAAGCCTACCTCTGGTGTTGTAACATCGGCCGTGTTTCGGCTCTGAGCATCACCCGTCTACTGCACGTAAGCACTAGCCTCCCACCTGGTTCCTGCTACCACCTGTGGCCCCCTGTTGTCCATTACAGTACCACAGACAGAGTGATCTTGGTTTCTTTTGATAAAAATTGAGAGCTGGTCAAAGACAGGAACAGACCTTATCGTCCCTGTGCTTAAAACCCTTCTGGGACTTCTCATCTCATAGGGAGCTCGAATGAATGTCATCACCAAACCCTCCAGTCTTCTGACCTCTCTGGTCTCATCTCCCACTGCACTTTCCCTGCTCTGTGCTCTTGAGACATTAAACTGCCTTAATGTTTCCTCAGTCATGGCAACAGGCAGGCTACTATCCCAAGGCTGAGGGACATGAAGTTCATCTCTACCAGGAGTTCTCAGGCCCCAGACACACACCCGGCTTGCTCCATTACCTCCTTTAGAGATGTGTGCTATGTCATTGTAGAAGTGTCCTGTGGCTGCCGTAACAAATTACCACAAACTTTGTGGCTTAATACAATAGAAATTCATTCTCTCTGAGTTCTAGTGGGCAGAAGTCCAAAATCATGTGGCCAAAGTCAAGGAGTCGACAGGGCCATACTCCTTTTAATGGCTCTGGGAAGAATCCCTTCCTTACATCTTCTAGCTTCTCTTGAAAGCTGGGCTTGTGGATGTGACATGAAAATATCTGCCTCCATGCTCACATTGCACCCTCTTCTATCTCTGTGCTATCTTTTGTGTCTCTCTTCTACAAAGACATTTGTTAAAAAATTTAGGGCCCACCAGGATAATCCAGTATAACCTCCCCTGCTCTCGATCCTTGATCACACCAGGAAAGTCATTACCATATAAGATAACATTTACAAGTCCTAGGGACTCAAACCTGGTATTTTCTGGATAAGCCATTTGTCAGCTTTCTCAGAGAGGCCTACCATACTAAAAATTTCCACCTTCCTTTCCCACAGCATGTCGTCTACCTCTTCCCTTCTTTATTAATTCCCATAGCATTTATCATCTTATCGCACTCTACATATTTACTCATGCATTTCTCATCTATTTGGCTCCTTCAGCTAAAATGTAAGCACTATGAAGACAGAGTTGCTATCTACTCTACTCTGCTCTATTCTATTCTATTCTATTCTATTCTATTCTATTCTATTCTATTCTGTTCTTTCCTTGACACATTGAATCTTTCATGAATCTTTTAGAGTAAATGGATGAATGAAGGAGGGAAAAGTTTCAAGGTATTTGAGGTGAATGTAAAATGTGCTTACTTATTTAAAAGATGCCTCTTTTCAAAAGATTTGTGTGTGTCCTAATCCCTGGGCCTGTGAATATCACCTTATACAGAAGAAAAAGGATGAATAGTACATTATACTGCAAAAGATGTGATTAAGTTAATGATCTTAAGAGAAGGAGTTTTTTCTAGCTAATCCAAGTGAGTCCTAAATCAATCACAAGTAACCTTTTAAGAGAGAGACAGAGGGAGAACAAAAGAGAACATAGAGAGGAAGACATACAGAAGGGGAAGCAATGTGATCATGAAGGCAGACAGTGGAGCGATGTTGCCCTAAGTCAAGATGTGCCAGGAGCCACACTGGAAATGGTGAGGAACGCATTCCCCTTCAGAGGGAGTGTGGCCCTGCCAACACTGTGATTTATACTTCTGGTCCCCAGAACAATGAGAGAATACATTTCTGTTGTTTTAGGCCACCAGTTTGTGGAAATGCGTTATAGCAGCCACAGCAAATTAATACAATATGGGTGTTCTAATGGCTTCTAATAATACACTTGGTTGTTAAAGGAAAAAAGAATGTAAACAGTTATACATACCTTATTTTTACCATAAGGAAAATAATTCTTAACTTGAGATTATACCTAGAATTATTATTTGAGTACCTGCTACCCTATGAAGAATACAAACTTTAAAGTGTTCTTATGAGAAAAAGGTCCTCACTTGTGAGAACCTTGGAAAGATTATCTGATCTTTTTTGCCTCAGTTTTCTCATTATAAAATAAGAATAAACCAATGCCTACGTCAAAGGCAGGCCTGAGAATTAAGAGCTGAGAATTACAAAGAACTTAGAAACTTGCTTACGCCAAGTACAAAGTAACCACTGTGGCGTTTTTTTGCTACTATTTTTATTATATAATAAAAAATAGAGTTTATTCAGAGTATGCCTGCCTCTGAGATAACATCTTTACCTATAAGATTGACAAAGGTCAAAAAGAATGACAATACACTGTGTTAAAGGAGGTGTTCGGATGGGCAATGACATAGACTGATGAAAGAAGTACAACAGCTACAAGATCAGTGGAAGAAAATTTGATGCTATCAAAAACATCAATTATATTTGTGAAGTAACTTGGATAGATATAGAAGCACTGTTTTGATACCAGAAGACTAGAAACCTAAATTGCAGCAACATAGAACTGGTTAAATTAAGGAACATCACTCAAATAAGGTATATTTTAAACAGCCACAGTACCCAAAGTATTCTACAGAGACAATGCAATCCTCATCAAAATCCCAATGACAATTTTTACAGAAACAGAAAAAAAAATATAAAACTTATATGGAACTGGGCACCAGGGTAGCTCAGTCAGTTAGGCATCTGACTCGATTTCAGTTCAGGTCTTAATCTCAAGGTCGTGAGGTCAAGCCCCTCATCAGGCTCTGCACGGAGAATAAAGCCTGCTTGGGGTTCTCTCTCCTTTGCCCTCTGTTCCTCCCTTCCTGCTCATGTCCTCTCCCCCCCTCCCTTATTCTCTTTCTCTCAAAAACAAACAAACAAACAAACAAACAAAAAACAACAAAAAACTGGTATGGAACCATAAAGGATTCTGAAAAGCCAAAACAATCTTGAGGAGAAAAGAATAAAGCTATAAGTCACACATTGCCTATTTTAGAAACATATTATAAAACTACAGGAATTAAAACATCTCAACACTAACATAAAGACAGAGAAGGAGACTAATATAGAGACTAGAGAATACAGAAATAAATTCATCCATATATAGTCAGGGTCAACTAATCTTTGACAAGGGTACCAAGAATATACTTTGGGAAGGGACAATCTCTTCATCAAATGATGCTGGAAAAACTGGATCCCCACAGGCAAATCTGGATCATTATCTTAAACCATACATAAAAATCAACTCAAAATGTATTAAAAATTGGAAGACTTAAAACTGAAAGTTTGCTAAAAGAAAACACAGTGGGAAATCTTCATGGCATTGGTGTTTGCATGTGGGTTTAACATTCAGAATTCCTATAACTTAACAACAAATAATCTATTGAAGAAACTGACAAAAGACTTGGCTTGACATATATCCAAAGAAGATCTACAGATGGTCAATAAGGACCTGAAAAGATGCTTAATATCATTAGTTATCAAGGTAAAGAAAATGCAAACTATAATGAGACACTACTGCACACCCCTTCAGACAGCTATAATAATAGTAATAATAATGATAAAAATAATAATACCAACAACAATAATAAAAGAGATAATAACAAGTGATAGCATTGGAAATGGATAACAAGGGAAATTAGTACACCCGTCCATTGCTAAAAGGAATGTTAAACGGTGTAGCCACTCTGGAAAACAGTTTTGTTGTTCCTCAAAAGTGAAACCTAGAATTAGACCCAGCAATTCCAATCCTAGATGTATTTTCCCAGAGACTCAACAGATACACGTATATGTTCAATGCAGCATTATTCATAATAGCTAAAAATTGGAACCAACTCTTGTGTCCATCAACAGAAAATGGATAAATAAAATGTGGTATAAACCTATAACAAAATATTATTCAGCCATAAAAAGCAATGAAGTTCTGATACATCCTGCAATATGGATCAACTTTAACAACATTATGCTGAGTGAAATGAGCCAGACACAAAATTACAAATATTGTATGGTTTAGTTCATAAACACAGACAATTGACTAGAGGTTAGTAGGGGTGAGAGGTAGAGGGAATGAAGAGTTCTTGATCAATGGGTAAAGAATTGTTTGTATGATGAAAATGTTTTGAAAATAGATAATGTGATGGTTGAATAACACTGTACATATAATTAATGAACTGTACACTTGTATTTAAAATGATACACATTTACCACAATGAAAACAAAAAAAAAAAGAAGAAGAAGAAGGAAAATATGCTAGGAGGAAGGATCAATTGAAGAAAAAAAAAAAAAAAAAACAGCCCATAGATGACGACTAAGATGTTGGAATTATAAGACATGGACTTTAAAATATTTGTAATTTAAACACACAAAAAAATTACCATACCTGAATTTAAGAACTAAGTTGATGGAATTTAAAAATTAAGTTTCTGGAGGATTAGAAATATCAGAAGAGAGAATTAGCAAATCTGAAGATGGGTAATAAGAGCTCATGTATACAGAGAACAGACTGGTGGTTGCCAGAGGCTGGGAGGTGGGATGGGGCATGAGGGATGGTGCAAAATGGGTGAAGGTGGTCAAGAGATATAACTTCCAATTCTACAATAAGTCCTGAGGATGTACAGCAGTATTTAATATTTAAAAGTTGTTAAGAAAATTTTTAAAAGTTCTCATCACAAGAAAAAAGCCTGCAACAATGTATGGTGATAGATGTTAACTAGACTTATTCTGGTGGTAATTTCATAACATACACAAATACTAAATCATTATGCTGTACAGCTGAAACTAATATAACGTTTAATGACAATTACATCTCAATTAAAAAAATGATAGGTAATAAGGGGCGTCTGGGTGGCTCAGTTGGTTAAGTGTCCAACTCTTGATTTTGGCTAAGGTTATGATCTCAGATCATGAGATCAAGCCCCATGTACCGTTTCACACTAAGTGTGGAACCTGCTTGAGATTCTCTCTCCCTCTCTCTCTGTCCCTCCATCCCCACTGTTCAAGCACGTTCCCTCTCTCTCTCAATAGAAAACAAACAAACAAAAAAAGATAACAAAAAAGATCTAGATGGCAGCACAAAGGAAAAAAAATACAGAGTAAACTGTAAGAATGAATGTGTTAGGTGTCCCCAGTACCCACCACCAGGCACCTAAAGCGAGGAGCACTGGGTGTGGGGAATGGGGAATGAATCTTGGAACACTGGAAAAAAAAAAAATTTAGTAACATTAAAAAAAAAAAAGAATACATGGAGGATAGTGTGAGAAGGAAAGGAATTGTGAACTGGGGTAAATCAGAGAGGGAGATGAAGCATGAGAGATTTTGGACTCTGAGAAACAAACTGAGGGTTTTGGAAGGGAGGGGGTGGGGGGATGGGCGAGCCTGGTGGTGGGTATTGAGGGCATGCCTTGCATGGAGCACTGGGTTTGGGGCACAAACAATGAATCTTGAAACACTGAAAAACGAAAATAAATTAAAACTAAAAAAAAAAAGAATGAATGGGATATGTGAACATTCTAATATAAGTGTTACTGGAGAGTTGGGAAAAAGGACAGAGAGAGAATGGCAATTTTAGAAAAGACATTGGCTTAAAACTTTTCAAAACTAATCTAAAGCATCAAAATCACAGATTTAAGATGTTCTAAAAAATTTTATGCAACACAAATACAAAGAAAATTAAACCAGTAACATCTGCTAAAAACCAAAAAAAGAATACTACCTTAAAAGCTTTTAGAGAAAGCTCCTCTAAAGAAACAAATAAAATATTGACAACTGTCTTTTTAACAGAAATGATGGAAGCCAGCCATATAGGAATGTTTTTTTTTAAAACTTAAAGAGAAAATAACTACCAACCTAGAACTCTGTCACTATTGAAAATTAATATAATCTGTTAAAATCAAGAACTACAAAGGAAAAATGTAGACAAATATCACATTTTTAGTTAAACAGAAATTGAGAGAATATTTCACTGGGAAAATCACTCTAAAAATAATAATAGAGGCAGAAATTCTGAACACAGAAGAAAATTTATTCCATTTGATATCATGCTTATGCAGAAAGGTATGAAGAGTACCATAAAGGCTAAATACATGCCTGAATCAAATTTGGAATGACTGTGTAAAGCAATAATAAGAATGTCTTTTCTAAACACATGGATGGCTCAGTTGGTTGAGCATCTGGCTTTGGCTCAGATCGTGATCCTAGGGTCCTGGGATCAAGACCCATACTGGGACTCCCTGCTCAGTGGAAAGTCTGCTTCTCCCTCTGCCCCTCCTCCCTCTACCCCACTCATGCTCCTCTTCTCTCTATCAAATACATAAATAAATGTCTGAAAAAAAATGAATGTCTTCTGACATTTAAAATATATAAAGAACAAAACTTAGGACAATTATAAAGTGAATGCCATCAAAGAGTTTGTACATATGTGCATTTTCTGAGAATTAGTAGAATGACAACTTAAAAAGACACACAATAAGTCAAGGACACAAATTGTGTGTCATAGGCTCTAGGATAGCAGTAAAATAAGAAATAAGAGACACAACTTAATGTGTTATAATGTGGAGGGAAGAAATCTAGTAATGGTTTTAAAAATCTTGACTAATCTGAGAGAACATCAGTAAGAAGAGAAAAAGCAACATGAAACAAGAAAAAATAAATTATAAGATACCTTTCATATCTTTCAGTTTAAAGCTTAAATAAGTCATTAAATAGGAATACAATAAAATATTAAAAGGAAAATATTTTTTAGACCTAACTCTATGTTGCTTACATTAAACATATAAAATATAAGGAGAAAAGGGCTAAAAAACAAATGAACAAAATCTCCCCACGCAGATACTATTTAAAAAAAAAAAAAGCTTCTGTAGTTCTACTATGATCAAAGTAAACTTTAAGGTAAAAATCTGGTCCATTTTCAAACTGGATAATTTGCTTTCTTTCTGTTGCCTTTGAAATCTCATTATATATTCTTAACACAAGTCCTTTCTCAGATATGTGATCTGCAAACATTTTCTCCCAATCTGTAGCTTGCATATTCATTCTGTTTTTTTGCAGGCATAGATGAAAATTTATTTATTATTGTTATTTTTTAAATATATAGATAGCTTTGCCATTGTCATGTTTAAGAATTTTTGTTTCTTATTTATTATTTTGTTGTTATTTTTTATTATTTTTATTTTTAATATATATTTTTGTTTATTTTTATTTTTTATTTATTATTGTTATTTTTTAAATATATAGGTAGTTTTACTATTGTCATGTCTAAGAAATTTTGGCCTGACCTACATTTTTCCTTAAAACTTTGGAATGTTATGCTTTACATTTAAATATATGAGCCATTTTGAGTTAGGATAGAGAATTTTTAGTAAAAGTGTAGCCTGGCACTTGGTATCTTGATCCCATGTATATGGAACTTAGCCATTCACAGCTGGTTTTAAAATAACATAGTCTAGTTACACAAGAAAAATATTCATGGTTGAAATGAATTGTTATCATTGGAGAAGACTGTCTTCATCTTGGCTTTAGAACTGTCAGTCAACAAAGTGTGTCATTTCTCTTAATATTTGGGACATTTGAATTTAGAGCCTTGATGATAAACACTCACTTCCTTAGCACATGGTAAATAAGTCTGTCTTTACCACCTTCCTAAGTTTCTTGTATTACTAGAGAACAAGTTCATGTCTTCATTTAGACTAAGCCATCCTTTCAAGTGGGAACCATGAATTTTTACTATTGTTCTCACATTTCCACACATTACATTGCACATACTTGACACTCAACAAAATGCACTAAATAAATGTTTGATATCCATCCCTCTCCCACCATCCTTCCATCCCTGGCCTACTACACTTCCTTTCTTTGATATCTTTTAGTTTAAAAGGGGGGTAGGGAGTTTGCTGTCCTGGCAGAGAGCAAGAATATTCTAAGGAAATTTCTACTTCGCATATAAATAAACAGTTTACTGTAGAACATGTGTAAATTAAACAAACATCATTGGCGACATATAATTAAAAACAAAATCTCCCAACCCCGAAATCTTCTTCAGAAAAGTAGTAGAGAATGAGAAGTGGTTTTATTACTAAATAAGAAGCAAACCCAGATATAACACGCATCACAGACTGCAAGGAGAGAAAGAAATCTCACCCTTTTACATAGCTGGAAAAAAAAAAAAAAAAGCCAGTCTTCAAGATAAATGATAACAAGTCTTCAAGTAAGAAGACTTGACAACTGCATTTGTCCCACATTGTTAATCTTAACATCACCTGTTAACTGGAGTGACCAAAGTTGAAAAACAGACTCTTTATGACGTAATGTAGTTTCATGTCTTGGAAGTTAGGCTCCTACCTTCCCAGAGAAACTGGAAGATAGGGGTGCTCTCCTTTGATGCTTGCATTTCAAAGAGATGGCTCCACATTCTTGAGAAAAGCATTTCTGGGTCATAAAGCTGACAAAAGGCTTTTCTAGTCTTCAAAAACTTTACATACACCTCAAAGAGATGAGAAAGTATTTAGAATCACATGTTTTCTAAGGTAAATGTCCTAAGAAAAGGAAGGAGAAGGAAATATCTTCCTTCCATTTCAATAAGGATATTTTCAATTTATATTGCCCTTCCAGTATATAAAGTATATTTTAAATTTGGTTAATCTGTCAAATGACAAAACTAAAACAACTTAGTACTAAGTTTGATGTCCTTTTTTCAAGGAAAAACAATCTGTGAATTGGGGGAGAACACTGCCTTGCAAGCACAGAAGTATTTATTCCAAGGTATTTGGGGCAAGAGAGAGTCTTACAGGCCATCAGGGTAACTCGGAAACAGGGCATGATTGGCTGAGGGGACGAGGGTTTCCTTGTAGAGGGCAAGCTAGCTAAACTGAGTTGGAGGATTGTGACTGGTGGATGTTAGGCTTCCTAGATAGGTATTTCCATAAATTCAGGCTGACTTAGGTTTAGATTTGTGACATGGAACAGGTCACTGGCACTGAGTGGGTACTGAGAGACAAATTAATCAAATCTCATTATAAAATTGTAAAGTGTTTAGCATCTTTCTTTCTAATCATAAGCACGAGAGCATGTGTGGGTCAACTGGTTTCATTTACATACCTATTTCATTATTTATTCTTTATTACATATATGACTCATATATTTCCTTATGTATTTAAAACTTTCTATTAATCTTAGTGCTAATAGTGACTTCCATTTTGGGGAAAAAATAAGTGATTTCTAAATGAATAAATTTACTCCTAGGATATTTTTTCAATTTTTTTTCAATTTTTTTTCAATTTTTTTTTTTTTTTTTTTTTACAGCCAGAAGCTCTGACCTCCAGGATTTCAGTGTGATGCTTGAGATGACTGATAGACCTAGTTTGGTGAAAGCTGTATTCTTCATATTGATTTTTTTTAAAGAAGTATCTATTCCTTAAGGAGTCAACAATCCAGGAAATTAATGTAACTCACTGAAATCCTATGCATTATTATATTTGCTTTAATAATAAACCTCTAAGTTGCTATAGGGAAAGAGATGGAGGAGTGGTTAAGAAGGCCTGGGAAGTAGAGGAAAGACACCGCAAAGGAGGTTAAAAGCGTGGTCTAGGCAAAGGAAAGAGCATGAGCTCAGGAGAGGATTTACGGAAAGGTCTGAAATATTTGAGCAAAGCATTACAAATTCCAATGAAGTTGTATCAGAATTACCCAGGAAGTTTCTGAAGGATATGATCCTGAGGGTCTATATCTGTCAGAATATTTGCAAAGCGGTTCTAGGAATCTATTCATTAATGCACATCTGTGCAACACTGTGATCTGTAGGAAATACACATTTGGTCATTCAGATGACCAAGACATTTATCATATATATTTAGTCTTTGTCCACAATTCCTGGCTCACAGCTCCCCAAACCCTTGGAATTTCCTGAGCAATAAGTGCAGTGGGTTCTTCTTTTGTTATAATATATTGGTCTCTTGTGCTCAGTTTCAGAAATTGCTTCAGAATCATAAAGATGAAATGAGTATCTTGTTATCCACAGCAAGGTCCTCTCCACCACAACTGGGTTTATGTTACTGAAATGACTTTGGAAAGCACCTAAGGATGGCAGCTGGTTGCCAAGGGAACCAACCGTGAATAGAGCACTGGAACTCTCAGTCCCACCCCTGGAGAGGAGAGAGGCACTAGAGGTTGAAACAATCAACAATGGTCAATGATTTCACAATCCTGCCTATGTAATAAAGCCTCCATAAAAATTTAAAGAATGAGGTTCAGAGAGTTTCCAGGTTGTGGAACCAGAACACTTTCATGTGCCAACATTCTGGGCTTCAGACTCCACAAGGACAGAAGGTCCTTCGCTCAGGACCTCGTTCTCTATATCTCATCATCTGGCTGTTGATTCTTGTACTTTAATATCCTTTGTAATAAACAGGTAATCTAGTGAATAAATGGGTCTCCCAAGTTCTGTGAGCTTCTCTAGGAAATTAATCAAACCCAGGAAGGAGGTTACAAGAACCCCCAATTTATAGCTAGTCTGTCATAATCTGGGCTTAGGGTTGGCATTTGAAAATGGAAAGCAGGTTTGTAGGATGAACTTTTAACCGACGGATGTGATGCTATCTCTGGAATGACAGTGTAAAGACTGAGTTGAATTGTTGAACACCCAGCTGCTGTCAGAGAATTGCTTGGTGGTGTGGAGAAACCCCACTCCCTCCTCACCCATGTTGGAATTGAGTGCATGATTTTCACCATCCATTTTGATTTTAAGTTTTGATTTCAGGTTAGGAAATCACTGTTTTAGGGATTGTTCTTGGAGCCCAGTACAGATGAGAAGTACAGGAGGCCAGATAATGAAAAGCTTTGTCGATAAAGAGGGAGAGCTTCTAACCCAAACTTGTTAATTTCCTGCCCCAAACTGGGTAGTACATGCTGGGGGAGATGGGAGGCAGAAAGAAAACAAGAAGAGGAAAGAGTCGGCATTGAGAAATAGTATTAAACTCATGCTCTCCTCCTCCCCCACCAGCCAGAGCAATATGTTTCTGCTACTTTAACTGTTTTCTGCCCTGTCAAGGATGCAGCAAAATTTATTAAGAAAGACTTCTCCAAGTAAAGCATTTGCTTCCAGCTGTGAATCTGACTGCTGTTCTTTGAGTCACATAGAAGCCTCTGCTAGTAGACATGGTTCCTGTTTCAAGAGAGAAAAGTCTATGCTTCAGAAATCATAGAGGAAGAACAGCTTTCTTCTCTCAACCTGTGGAACAAATTATTTGAGCAGGAAATATGTTGTATAAATGGGATGTTCAGTAGAGGCAAACTCGCCTCTCACCTTTCACATATCGGTTATGACAGAGAGTAAGGAAGCCATTACATATAAGCACGATACATATTTAATAATGTACAAAAAGTCCTTGAGGAAGAGAGAGACATCCAAATAGCTACTGAGAATACTTAAGATTCTCTAAAATACGTCAAAAATAAAATGACATTAGAACCTGCTAAAGCACTAGTTGTTACAGAAGACTGCTTACACCAGGGTTTCTTAACATCAGCATTATTGCCATTTGGGGCTGGAGAACTCCTTGTGGGGACTTGCAGGACATTCATCAGCATCTCTGTCCTCTACTTGTTAGATGTCAGTAGTGCCCTCCCCAAGTTGTGATAACTAAAAATGTCTCCAGACATTGCCAAATGTTGGGGAGGAGAGGGACAAAATCATCCCTAGTTGATAATCAATGGCTTATTCGTAACATGTGAAGGTGAAATACTTCCTGCAGTCTCTGTAATAAAACCCCCACAGGTAAAGTGTCCAAGTCTAACCCAGATCCAATTTAGAAAATGGATGTTCACAGGGCTCCTGGGCGGCTCAGTGTGTTAAGCATCTCTCTGACTCTTGATTTCAGTTTAGCGCACGATCTTGGGGTTGTGAGATCAAGCCCCTCATTGGGATCTGCACTCAGTGGGGAGTCTACTTAAGATTCTTTTCCTCTCCCTCTGCCCCTCCCCTTGCTCTCTTCCTCTCATTCTCTCCCTAAGTCTAAAATAAATAAATCTTTTTTAAAAAGAGAAAATTGATGTTCACCAAATTCCACCAAATCCAATGATATTAAGGCACAGATAAATAATCCTGACCATAAAAAGAACCCAGAGTAAAGATCAGAGAGTTGAGGTCTGAAAACAGACTTTTTTTTTTAAAGATTTTATTTATTCGACAGAGAGAAACACAGCCAGAGAGGGAACACAAGCAGAGGGAGTGAGAGAGAGAGGGAGAAGCAGGATTCCCGCCGAGCAGGGAGCCCGATGTGGGGCTCGATCCTGGGTCTCCAGGATCATGACCTGAGCCAAAGGCAGTCGCTTAACCAACTGAGCCACCCAGGTGCCCCTGAAAATAGACTTTTATAAAAAGGTTAATGAGATATATACTACTGATTTTTCCCCCAAGCATTAAATTATGTTTCAGTATCCTTAAGAGTTAACTTTTCAAAAATCATTAGTGATGTATTCCTTTCTAGGCCCCATGACCTGGCTCACAGTAAAACCCTGTGACCCACCACAGATAGGATGAGGGAATCTAAGGCAACAGCATCCCTTCATATATAATTTCTGTGCATTCCACAGATTCATACACAATTATGAGGTCAAGATCTCTGAACTCCAAATGTTGCTGATTCACAGTGTCTCCTCTAACCATGACCCTGACTTATCTTTGCAAAATTTGAAATTCATTTTCTCTAGAATGAACATCCTTGGATCTAAAGGTAAATTTGGTTCCATAAAAAAGTCAGGGAACTGACTAACCTCCAACCATTCTGAGTTTGACTTCTATAGATCTCATTTCAATTTTTTGCCTCTAAAGAGCCTTAAATCTAATACACTTATTTAAATTTGACAGTAAATACTGGCACCCTCCCCAGTGTTCATAACTCCATTTCTAAATATATTTTCAGTGACATATTGCTTGGGCAAAATTTATATATTCTACATTTATGGAAACAACTTAACTCTCCAACAATAAGGAGATGGTTAAATAAATTACATATACCGCCATTCAAAAATCATAGGTGAGAAGATTAATGGCATATGTATGATATAAAGTGGAAGTTACAAAAGCAAAATAGGAAACTATATACATTTGATTTTGATTTTATAATTTAATACACATATGACTGAAAAACATTTTTATCTATCAAAGTAACAATTACAATTCACATATTTATATTTACCTCTGCTATACTCAAGGCTTTCATGCCAGAAATGAAGAAGGGAGCTGCATGTCCAGAGCAAGATAGGCCTGTGGGTCCCCGCACACCTGCTTCCCCCTCCCAGTTTATGGTAAATCTCTACAGTCTTCATTTTTGTTTTCAGACCCAAGAAATGCTGGACATCTTTCATCTTCAGCAGATTCTTATCTCCATCTGGCTCTACCTTCTTTATGACTAATTCCCTGAAACTCTTTCATGACTCATTTGAGGACTCAAGCGCACTCATCAGTGAAAGTCCTCTTATTCTCAACCACTTCTGTAGACGTTTCCTTTATTTTTTCGCTCTAACAAGAATCTGGCTCTCTCTCCTGTGACATCGTTCCCCGAAATCCTTTAAAGTGGAAATTGAGTTGCTCTCTCTATCCCTTATACATCTCAGTTCTGAGCTGGGCCAAGTGTCCTTTTTATTTCATATTGTCACACACAAACCACTGTATCCCCTTCCCCCTAAAGATTTGCTGTTCCCTTAAAGCACATGCCTTCTGAGTATACCACCCACTATCTATCCCTACTGAGGAGCTCCCAGTCATAACATTCATCAGTTCCTTGATTTGATGCTGTGTCAATCATTTTGATCATTCTTTGCATAAATCCTTTCCCTTCTATCATTACCTAGCCTCAACCACAACTCTAGTCCAATCCAACTCTCTCACATACAGCTAGAATATTGAATCGAGGTGTGAAGCCACTGTATTGGAAGAAGGAAATACATTTTCAGGAGGGACTGAAAGTGTTGTTTCAAAGAATTTGGGGTCAGTGTGTGTATAGTATCTAAATGTAGAAACCCCAAATTTTCAACAATGAAGGAATTACAAGCAATACAAAATAAATAAAGAAACAATGACAGACGGCACAGTTACTTGACCACAAACTGAGGTGACCCAAGAACACAGCAGCACACAAATGGTGCAGAGGGCCGATGGGCAAGTGCGTCTCTTCTGACAGTCCGAAAATGAAGCCTTTCTTCACTGTTAGTGCTTCCATAGTGAGAAAAGCCACATGCAGCAATATGCACAGTAATTAAGAGTAGGGTTAGTCACAATCTACCTAGGTCCATCTTGAGAGACAATCTGACTAGGACTTTGGCAAGGGTTTGAGCAGATAACAAATAATGATTTTCCAAGGGGATGATCTGAGGTGATACATAAACATTGATTTTGTTGACAATCTGACTGCAGATATTTATTTGGCCTGCTGGCCTACTGAGTCATCCACTGATGTGGCCATGGTCAGTGAAAACACATAGAATGTTTATCAGTTCACTGTCTGTATTTCACCTGGGGACAATGCCTACATCGAAAGAGCTTCTAGTGCTGGAAGACTGTGGAGCTCATCTGTGTGACCTAGCTTTGGCTAATTAGGTATTCCAAGCAACTATATTGCTATTCCCACTCTTTTCTGTCACTGATCAAGCTAAATTATTAATGATAACGAACTTCATTGATCTTTTAGTAAGTTTCAGGCACTGCTCTTAGTGTCTGAATGCACCATTCCTTAATTCTCACAACCCAGGTAGAAACTGCTATTATCACCTTTGCAGATGAGAAAACATACAGATGTTAAGTAATTTGTCTTGTCACACAATTAGCAGGTGGAGATGAGATTTCATCCCAGGCAGAAGGGCTCCAGACCCTGGGATTTCACTCATTAAGTGATATACCAAAAAAGATTAAGACTACCCAGGGGAGTGAAAGAATGGAATAGTCCCAAATGCCACTTCTTTCCAGTATTTTATATTTTTTCATGTTCATGTATTACAAGCATATTCAGAAAAATTCCATTATTTTATAATTTTATTTTTACCAATCATAGGTTTTTTTTTCACTTCTGGAGTGAAAAAGGATTTTTTTTAAGATTTTATTTATTTATTTGACACACAGAGAGAGATCACAAGTAGGCAGAGAGAGAGGAGGAAGCAGACTCCCTGCTGAGCAGAGAGCCTGATGCAGGCCTCAATCCCAGGACCCTGAGATCATGACCTGAACCGAAGGCAGAGGCTTAACCACTGAGCCACCCAGGTGCCAGATCTCTCTATTCTTTTTTTTTTTCTTTTTTAAATATTTTATTTATTTGACAGAGAGAAACACAGCTAGAGAGGGAACACAAGCAAAGGGACTGAAAGAGGGAGAAGCAGGCTTCTCGCAGAGCAGGAAGCCTGACGTGGGGCTTGATCGTGGGTCTCCAGGATCATGGCCTGAGCTGAAAACAGTCGCTTAACCAACTGAGCCACCCAGGCACCCCAGAGATCTCTCTATTCTTAATTACTGCTCCACACAATACTACAATCCTATCTGTGATGTCACCATCCCTTGGTCTATTAATTAGATCTAACATGAATCCACTCTGGCCCACCATATTTCCTTCTATGTAAAGAAAAGGAATTGCATGAGGTTATGTTCTAGCTGGTAAGTACTTCCAATTATCAACAGTTTGATCTTCTTTCCTGTAAACACAAAGAACCAGACACATTACAGTAGGCATACCTCACTTTTCTCCTTAATCTATGACTATGACATCCATATCAAATGGACTACAAATAATGCATACTCAAGGCATCATTTGCTTACAGTTTTTGCCAACCTGGAAAAATCTAGTCTCTTCTCTTTCATTTTGGAGTATTCTCTCACCAAATAGACTCTAAAATATTCTAAAGTTAGTTATGTCCTGCACTCCTCTTACAAGCAAAGATTGACTTAAACACATAGTATTTTTACATAATATGTCCATTCATACACATATATTATTTTATAAAATAATTATTTGTGTTTCAGTTTTTTCTCCATTAACACTTTGGAGAAAGGAAGAAATCCCACCACCTTTTTATAATGTACAATGTTCAGCAGTCACAAGTTCATAGTTGACTTTTAACCAAGGAGCCTAACACTGAGTTCTAGTTCCAGTCCAAGCACCAACAAACTGCGTGACTTTGGGTCAGCTCCTTAGTTTCTCTCACTCTCAATTTCTTCACCTGAATGGCCTGAACAAATAAGAAATGATAATTGAGCAACTGTACCTCATATTCAACAGCAATTATTGAATACCAAATTGTGCCCGGGACTGTGCAAAGCACAGTATCAATACTTTATGGTGACTTAAGGATTCGTTCCTTGGGAAATGTCCCTGTGTTTCCTAAGGTTTATTCTCATTATATATTAAAGGAAAGAACACCATTAGTAAATGCTTCTTCACTATTCTGATCACATATCCACATTTTATTTCCCAGAGGAAGTTATGTGGGCACACCTAACCCACAAATAAGTATAATCCACCCACATAACAGAAATATAGGAGAATCAGATATTAGTCAAGAGAAGTAATACCTACTACAGTGTGATATGATGATTAAGTATCATCAGAAATTAAAAGTAATAAGTATAATGGATAGGTTTAAACATGCCTTTCTATATGAGAATTTGGTAAATACAAAACACAGTATGAGGACCGCAAAA
This sequence comes from Spilogale gracilis, assembly GCA_004023965.1. Taxonomy (NCBI): domain Eukaryota; kingdom Metazoa; phylum Chordata; class Mammalia; order Carnivora; family Mephitidae; genus Spilogale; species Spilogale gracilis. Next base: position 47,511 of record PITA01001878.1, on the reverse strand, counting down.
ATCCTACTGTAAAGATCCATATGGGCCTTTGGAATCATCTATTCATTCGTTTAGCATCCATTTAACATTTATTTTTTGAGTGCCCACAATATGCCAAAGTTCCAGGAATAAAGCTATCCTTCGCTTAACAGACTTGATTAATTCCTGAAAACCCTACTGCCAGTGAAGTATCATTAAATAAAAAATATATTTCCATTAATTAGGAACAATTATAGTGTGTTCCATCCCAACTCAAGGTGTCCAAACAATTTTCACAAATAGAAAAATATATCAACTAAACAATAAAAATGAGTTTAAATGGGTAATACACAATTTGAAAGCAAAAAATTATAGTTTGTACATAAACAGAGAGGAAGGGGCTTGTCATGATTATGGAACCAAAATAAGAGATAGCTAGGAGGGGAGGCAGGGACCATTACATATATAGTAGACATGTGAGATGATCATTTAATTGATCATCTGGACTACGACAGTTTTGAGAAGTGAAGTCAGTGCTATCTATACATACACTGGGCAATAAGCATAAACCAGAGCCATCCTGGGAAAACTGGGAAGTATGCCCATCTTACTAAATACAAATTTGTTTATGAGCAATCATGAGATGAATGTTGAAGCTGGTCTTTCATATAGCACCCTGACACACATGTATTACGAATGTAATTTATATAGCTCAGTACACATTTATTCTGACAAGAGTGAGATGGCACTGAAGGAATAGTCAGCGGCCATTATTAGTTTGGCCAGTCCCCCGATGTCCCTCTGTCCCTCAGAAACATGCTAGCAGATCCAAGAAAACTACCTGAGGATGATTTCATTGCAACTCTCAGTGACACCCATGCCCTGCCATAGGATCTTATTTTCAGGCAGGCTGCTTTTGGCTATAAGAAGTCCAAATGATATTTGTCTCAAACTTATCTACATAAATGAAGACACCTATTAACACAGACCTCAACTCAACAGGATAAACCTATAGACACAACTTAAATGTAACCCGCTTATGTCTTTTAAAAATGGAACCTCTATTCTTGAATCTCACCTGAATCTCAAACTCTTACCTGAAACGAATCCCTGTTTTGTCACTGACAATTTGCTTGGATGTGAGCAAATTATTTAATCAATCTAAGCCAGTTTCTTCATGGGTACAGTGAAATTAATAATGCCTATATTTCAAAGTTATTGAAAGAATTAAATGAATCAGGATATGTAAAGTGTCTGGAATATTATTAATTTTTCTCCATTTTAAAAGCATAAAAACACCAATACAGGGAACAATAATGGTGACAAGGGACATTTCTGAGTTGCCATACTCCCATGGACACCAAAAATATACAGCAACATATAAAACAGCTCCCTCTAAGAGAAATCCAGAAACTAGCTGAGTGACTCCTATATGTCAGACAACTAAGAAAATTAGTTAAACCTTTAGCTATACTAAGAAAACAGAAGATTCAAATTAATAAAATCAGAAATTAAAGAGACATTACGACTGATAACATAGAAATACTAAGAATTATAAGACACTACCATGAATAATTATATGGCAACAAATTAAAAAACCTAGAAGAAACTGAGAAATTCCTAGAGTCATATAATCTACCAAGACTAAATCATAAAGAAATGGAAAATCTGAACACCAATTATCACTAGGGATATTGAGTCAGTAATCAAAAATCTCCCAGTAAAGAACCAGGACCATATTGTATCACTGGCAAATTCTACCAAACATTTAAAGAAGAATTAGTAACAATCTTTCTCAAACTTTTCCAAAAAATAGAAGAGGAGCAAATACTTCTAAATTCATTTATAAGGTAAGCATTATCCTGATACCAAAGCCAGACAAGGACACAACAGGAAAAGAAAATTACAGGCCAATAACCCTAATAAGCATGGATACAAAAATACTTAACAAAATATTAGCAAGCTGAATTTAATAGCACATTAAAAGAATCATACACCATGATCACATGGGATATATTCCTGGGATTGAAGGATGGTTCAACATATGCAAATCCATAAATGTGATATGCCACATCAACAAATGAAGAAAAATCAAATGATCATCTTAACAAGTGCAGAAAAATAATTTGACAAAATTCAACATTCTTTCATGATAGATCCATCACAAATTGGATATAGAATAAATGGACTTCACCATAATAAGAAGCCTACAGCTAATATCATATTTCATGATAAAAAGCTGAAAGCTTTCCATCTAAAATCAGGAACGAGATACAAGTGTACACTCCTGCCACTTTTATTCAACATAGTACCAGAAATCCTAGACAGAGCAAATAATGGATGGGGGGGATGCATCCAAATTGGAAAGAATTGAAACTGTCCCTCTTTATAGATGACATGATATTATTTATAAAAAATCTAAAGACCCCACAAAAAATCTGTTAGAACCAGGAAAGAAATTCAGTGAAGTTTCAGGATACAAAATCAGTATATAAAATCTGAATTCCTATACACTAGTAATGAACTATTTGAAAGAGAAATTAAGAAAATAATCCCATTTACCGTAGCATCAAAACCAAGAAAATACTTAAGAATAAACTATATCAAGAAGATGAAAGACCTGCACACTGAAAGCTACAAAACATTAACTTAAAAAGTTGAAAAAAGACCTGAAAAAGTGGAATAATATTCAACATTCATGGACTGGAAGAATTGGTATTGTTAAAATACTACCCAAAACAATCTACAGGTTCAATGCAATCCCTATCAAAATTCCAATGGCATTTTTTCCACAGAAATTTTTAAAAATTCTAAAATTTTATGGGAACACAAAAGACCTCAAATATCTAAAGCAAACTTGAGAAAGAATAAATATGGAGACATCACACATCTTGATTTCAAACTATATCACAAAGTTATAGTCATCAAAACAGTATGGTATTGGCATAAAGTCAGATACATATATCAGTGAAATAAAATAGAGAGCCCCCAAACAAACCCACACATATATGGTCAATTACATTTCAACAAAGGAGACAAAAATACACAATATGGAAAGGACAGTCTCTTTAATAAATGATGTTGACAAACTGGACAGCCACATGCAAGACCACTATCTCACACCCATAGACTAACTCAAAACGAATTAAAGATTTGAAGGTAAGATTTGAAACCAAAAAACTCCTAGAAGAAAACATAGAGGGTAAGCTCCTTGTGTGGGCCTTGGGAATGATTTTTTTTTTTTATATATTTGACACCAATAGCAATGATAACAAAAGCAAAAATAAATCAGTGGGACTATATCAAACTGAAAGCTTCTGCAAAGTAAAGGAAACTATCAATAAAATGAAAAGACAACATATGAAATGGGAAAAGATACTTGCATACTGTATATTCAATAAGGGGTTAATATCCAAAATATGTAAAGAACTCATACAACTCAATAACAACAACAAAAAAGTCCACTTACAAAATGGGCAAAGAAAGTGCTAAATAGAAGCTTTTCCAAAAACATACAAATGAACAAAAAGTATATGAAAATATGCTCAATATCATTAACCAACAGAAATATATAAATCTTGGGCACCTAGGTGGCTCAGTCTATTAAGCATCTGCCTTCAGCTGAGGTCATGATCTCAGGGTCCTGGGATAGAAGGCCTCTGTCAGGCTCCCTGCTCATCGGGAAACCTGCTTCCCCCTCTCTCTCTGCTTCTCCCCCTACTTGTGCTCTCTCACACCTGCTTTCTCTCTCTCTCTCTCTCTCTCTCTCTCTCTCTCTCTCTAATAAATAAATAAAATCTTTAAAAACATATATAAATAAAAACCACAATGAAATATCCTCCCACGTCTGTTAGGATGACTATTATCAAAAACACAGGCTTGACAGGAAGCCTACTTCTCCCTCTCTCCTTCCCCCTGCTTGTGTTCCCTGTCTTTCCGTGTTTCTCTCTGTCAAATAAATTAATAAAATCTTTTTTAAAAAGGGGTATAAATTCTCAGTTATAAGAGAAACAAGGTCTGAGGATCTAATGTACAACATGGTGACTATAGTTGATTATACAGTGTTAGACATTAAAATTTGTTAAGAGTAGAATTTAAGTCTTGAAGGAAAGAGAGAGAAATGGAAGGAAGGAAGGTAGGAAGGAAGGAAAGAGAAAGAAGGAAAGAAAAAAAAGGGGTGAGGGAGGGAGAAGTAAACATGTGAAGTGATGGATATGTTAATTAACTGAATGATGGGAATCTTTTCACAATGTATATGTTATCAAGTCATTACATTGTACCCTTTTGACAATTTTGTCAATTATACCTCAGTAAAAGGAAAAATAAAAATAAAAAACCCACCAAAATACTAATTATATTCTAGGTGTCATTCTAAGTCCTTTATGCATGTTAATCCACTTAGTAGTCCTAATAAATCCATGAAATAAGTATCACCACTGTTTATACATAAGAAAACTAAGACTTGATGGAAGAGGAAGCCGTAAGGAACCCTAAACTGCCACCATCACAAAGTGGTAGAGCTGGGATTTGAACCCAGACCACCTGACTCCAGAGTCTATACTTGTAGCCATCCCACTGTAATGGCTCCTTTCGTGGTCCTTGATGCTGTCTTGTATTTCTTTTTTTTTTTACTCCTAATTATATGAGCTCCACTGCTTACTTTATTGCTTTCTTTATTCTCTCTGACATCAGGGGACAGTTTATCTCTAAGCTCTTAGGGTCAGGCAAATTTTCATGAAAGTTACAATACTTAAGCCATAAATCATTCTCTGGTCCAATTTTTGAGACATCTTAGACTGTCACCTATTATTTGGTGTATTTTCAAGCTGTTAATGATTTTTCGACATCAAATTTATTTTTAAAAGTTAACCAATACACTATATTCTAGTTGTGATTATAATTAAAACAACCCACATCACAACCACAGCAATGTAGTATCTCAACTGAAAAAAGATTAGATATGCCTGAATTAGATACCAACTAAAGGATTTTAGCCCGAACAGAGACTGGTATTTGATTACTATAAACATTTGTGTCATGGTCCTTTCTCAAAACAAGACACTAAACAATTGGCAAACAGAAATCAGTGGTAAAATGGACTTGCTGAAAATCTCCTTCATGAAAAATGTTGGTAAATTTTCCATACATCAAGTCACAGAATATATATTTGCTGAGAAGATATCTAGGAGATCTCATTTTGTCCATTTTTTATAATGACGATCATGAACTAATATCTTTAACTTATAGGACTTTCCAGAAAAATGCTCTGGAGAAAACAGAAGAAATATCAAAATTCAAACTCAGAAGCCGAGCATCTGGAAAAAAAGTATCGTTAGCTCTTTTTCTTCACCTCCTTTTTTTTGGTCTACTCTCCCTATTTTAAACAATGTAAAACAAATCCCAGCAAGTTGACTATCCAGTAAAACAAAATGCCTGCTTTTCTTCTCCAGTGTCTGCTTTCTCTCCGTGTGGATCTTAAACCAATGAATTGACTGACCAAGGCCACAGTCTCTAACAGACTTCAGAATGTATAAAATGCCTGCTTGTTGTTGTTTACTTAAGTTTTAAGCTCTCTATGGTCAATCAAATAGGCATATAATAACCTAAAATCTCAGATCTTTTTCAGGAAACCAGAGAACGACACAGAACTTATTTACAGGAAAGAAACTGAAGCTTTTCTCTCTCATGAGTTTTATTATCCTATCTGTTTAAAGTATTTAATTTGTCCTTAGAAGCGGCCCTGTCTATCCCTGTACTAGACGTTGGCTGTGGTGTAATACGCCACACAGACATATCATCTCAGCTACCGAGAGTGCTACCAACAGACAGCCCCGGTCTGAAACCAACTATATAACTTCTGGGATCCAGTGCAAAATGAAAATGAGGGGCCTGGCCTCTTGTTCAATTATTAATTATTTCAAGGTGGTGGCAGTAGAGAATCAAACCCAATATCGGGCTCTTCTGTGCACAGGGTCTGCACAGGTTGCACACCCATGAAGCCTGCCTGTCTTTACCTGCCAGGCAGCTGTAATCATAGTCTCAGCAGAAGACAGATGGCTCAACCAAAGATGTGCCCTTCCCAGAGCAAAATTCAATAGTTGGACTGATGCAGGGATGCAAATTCCTGGCCTCCTCCGCCTCAACTTGCAACAAATCTGTAAGGGTATTTCATCTTTAAAGAGGCTTGTAGCCTCAGCTGAGGACTTCTCTGAGACTGGGTCATACCTCAGCTTGTCCAAGGACAAGATCTGGTTTCCTTCCTTCCCTTTTCTTCCCTCCCACCCCACTCCCCTCCCCTCCCTTTTCACTCTTTCCCTTCCCTCCTAATCACATTCCCTTCCTTTCCCAACCCTTCCCTTCCCTTCCACAAATGTTGACTGAAAGAGCATTCTCTAATAAAACTTTTGCATGCTCCTGTCTCCTAGAGTCTGCTTTTCAGAGAACCCAACCTGCGAAACCACATTTTCAAAAAACCCTAGCACTTACAAACACAGTCAACATCAGCACAGCAGCTTTTCCCAGGCCTGATCTTGCCATCTATCAATGGCGGCGAGCTGCAGCATGGCGGAGCCTGCTGCGGGAAAGGACAGAGCCTAGAGGAGGGTAAGGGTCTGTGGTATTTCCACTAAGCCACCATGTTTAATTTGGCCATGGCTAAGATTTACTGAGTACTCAATGTGCTAAGTATTGGATATAAATTAGGTTATTTAATCCTCACAATAAATCTTTGGGGTAAATAGTCCAATTATCTCCATTCTACAAATGAGAAATAAAAGTAAAAATAGGTAAGTTAAATACCTTCTCTATTGTGAAAGATGAAAATGGCACAGTTAAGCTGTTAAATCAAAGCTAGATTTGATTCCTCGATTTCTAGCCTATCGAATGTTATTTTTCCTTCTTTGGTTTTTTTTGCCGAATGGGGACAACTTTGAGTCAGAAGCCCCAGTGTGAATACCCAGTGGGCAGAAAAGGGTTAACTCAGCAACACTAAGGATCTAAAATTCCTCTATTTCCAAGAAAGACTTGTTTTCAAGACTAGCCCTTGACCAACTCCAGGGAACTGAGCTCTGAGCCACGAAATGTTCCGCCTCATAAGTATGTTTGTATGCCTGAGGCTTGGGCCACATTGTACAGGTCTGACGAGACAGTTTATGTTAATAAGATGATTTATGGTAATACCTGTCTTTGCATGGAGGTTAGAGCCTGAGAAACTGAGGTCAGGCACGTAGGTGTTGCATGACTTCATGACTGGCCTCTGATAAAAAGCCTGGACCTCCAGGTTTGTGTGAGCTTTCCTGGTTGGCAACACTTTTCATTCATTGTCACACATGATTGTTGGGGGAATTCAGCGCATTCTATACAACTCCTGAGATGGGATACCTAAAAGCTTTGTTTATTCTGTACTTTGCCTCATGAGCCTCTTCCCTTGGCTGATTTTAATCTGTATTCTCTCACTGTAACAAACAATAACCATGAGTATAATAGTTTCTGATTCTGGTAAGGTCTCCTGGTGAACCATCCAGTCTGAGAGTAGTCTTGGAGACTCTGACACACATCGCTGTACTTCTTTTTAAAGGGAGCAAGACGGGCAAATAGCTCCTTCTTACTGTTTTTGTTGCTGCCTAGCTCAGAACCTGTGAGGGTCATGCTGCAGCTCAGCGTATCAAACTTGCAGAGAAAGACATATAGGAAGGGCGTTAAAGCCACTTTCTCTCACCTGAATATGCATCTAAGCCAGAGAAATCTGCATTTCTTACTAGACATTATTGCTCTGTAGGGAGAGATAGTCTCCATTCAAGAATATATTTGATCTTGGGAGAAACAAAAGTCTAGAGCCTGAGAGTCATATGATGCTCAGGTTTTATCAAAAAGGAAGGAGTTACAGTATAGGGTTCAGAGGAAAGAAAGCAGGGGATGGGGGGACGTTGAGAGGAATAAGGATGGGAAAAAAAATAGCAGGGAAGAGAGCTCAGATGACTGGAGACCAAACTTAATCACTGATCATAATTTATTGGATATCTAGAACTCTGGCAACTTTTCCTCAAGGAAAATCAAGCACCAGGTGATTTCAAAGCTCTGCCCACTGAGAGGATTTTCCTCCACCGCAGCACTTGGCCGTCACTTGGTGAGGTGTGTGTGCTGTGGTATTAACACTTCACTCACTGCTATCTCAGCATGTTGTGCAGAATTATCTTCTCCTTCAGTCAGCCATCAGAGCATACGCTCTATGAAGCCATAAGTGCACAATAAGAGGAAGGAGCGCTGGGAGAAAGAGCTATGGGTCGCCACAAATTATCTGGGCGCCATTGGATCCATTAACTCATGGTCCAAGTGGCAGGGAAGCTTGCGTGGCAGCCTGAGCCCCTTGTGTGACCTTTTATTTTTCTGGACCCCACTCACAACTGGCAGCTTTTTGTTTAGTAAGGTAACGAGTCAGAGTAGTATGCCCAAATGAGATATATGTGTCCTTCAAAATCTAAAAAAGCACACCAAGTATTACGCCTCTTTCTTAGTGGTAGGAAGAATCAGATGCAGGAACCTGTCCTTGACCTTGGCAGAGATAACTTGGCATGGCTCTGTTCACCGAGCAAGGATTGGTACACGAAGGCCCGTGAGTTAAGTGTAGCCTTCAGCCTCTTCTTATACAGTCCACAAGCTAAGAATATACACATATTTTTACCTTTTCAAAGGATTAAGGAGAAGGAGGAGGAGGAGGAGGAGGAGGGGGAAGAGAAGAGGGGAGGAGGAAGATGGGGAGGGAAAGAAGAGAAGGAGAGAAGAAAAAGAGGAAGAGAAAAGGGAAAAGAGGGTAAAGGAGAAGGAGAGAAGGAAGAAGAAAGAGGAGGAAGAGGAAAAAAAGAAATAGAGACTATGAGTGACCCACAAAGCCTAACATACTTACTAATTTGTGGGCACTTTACCGAAAAAGTTTGCCAACTAGACAGTTGTAATGTTTTGTGCATGTCTTCCTTGCCCATAATGGCTTTCACTCCACAGGCCAGAGCAACAGTATGAACAGTCAAACAACTGAACACATGTTCTATTCTAATAATAAATTCCAAATTGGGGTAACAACTGTAAGGATAATTCAAGAACCCACTGGGCCCCCAGTGAGATGGATTCAATCCAAAACTTCACTCATCACCTCACATCCACAAGCCCCTTCTCTGACTGAAGGACCACAGTAGCATTTGGGGTGACTAGGAACTGATTTTAGTTCAGAGCCACTGTCCAACAACTTCCAAAATGTCTGATTATTTCCATTCTGCAATGTTAGTCATTCTGGCAAATGGACTCGGGTTTCTTTAGGGAGAATGAGGAGAAAGAGTTACAGAGCAGTTTTTGGCTGAGAGCAGGATACTTTGTCAAGAGGACCTAGACTCCCTCTCATTCAGGGGTCTCTAAGTGCCAATAGCTCAAGCTTGGAAATCTGTCAAGGGGCAATTTTCCCTTGGAAATTTGTTCTCTTCACCAGACCTAGACCTTTTTGGCTTATAAAATAATGTGAGACTTCAGTAGGCCACCCATTTATTCTAGTTCTAGGAGAGTCATAACTAATCAAAGCCAAAGATCTTTATTAGTCAGGTCATTCTTATTACTGCTGCAGACCTGTTAACTATTATGGTTACCATATCTACGTTGTCTTTCACAATTAAGTGATGCCACTTATGCAACCCTAGAATGTTATCATCTCCAGTGAATTCAGAGTCCAGTCCTCTAACATCCTGGCCTACAGAGAATACCTACCTCAGAGTTCTTCAAGAATGCTAGGATCCCTCTCTTGAATGTATTTCTCAGACTTGGTGAAAAAAAATTTATTCTCCTGGAGAATCTATTGAGGGTGAGGACAAATGTTATCTTGCATGATAAATCCACACTAGGATGCCAATGACTCCTTTGGATACTTTCCTATTTGGTATAGCAAGGAAGTCTGGCCCTTCAACCTCTTTTAGTGTAGGGCATCCACAAGTCCAGCTTTGAAACAAGCAACCATGTAAATTGTTAGATCCATATACAGCCACTTACACTAATACAAGCATTGAAAAGTTCTGCTAAGTAAACAAATGTTAATAAATCTGTCTGGATCCAATTTTGTATTTCTTTAACCCCTATCTCACATCACTAGGATCCATTCCATTGTTCTTCAGACTTCTGTAGAAATAAATGGGCAAATAGTGTGCAGTTTTTTAAGTGTGTGTCACACCTTCTCATTAATCACACTCTGTGCCTCATGAATTCTACTGGGACTGGGTCTGGTTATATGTTTCAAAGCAATGAGAATTAATGAAGGTAGGTCATGAGGAAGATTAGGACTTTCTTGCAAGGCAACTACCTCAGAAAAGTTCATGTGAGTGTCTTTAGATAAAAGGAAATAAATATCCTCACATATAGGAGGAAGAGTTGCTTCTACTTGAAAAGAAGACTGAAAAATATGTGAATTCAAGGACTATAGCCTCATCAAATACAACCATACAATCCCTTTACATCAGCAAGAACCCACTCCTTCTCAATCACATTACTTTAACATAAGATACATATATATGCATTTTATTACAAGTACCTAAAGATGATAATTTAAATAAATATTTTTTCTACTACATGCCAGGGAACACCAGTGTTACTTACCTTTACCCTAGAAAAGAATCACTGAAGCACTTAAGTCTAACCAAATTAGAGAATAAATTCCAGATCTCAGAACCCATCCAGAGAATTTCTTCTTAAGATTAGATTCCTCTGGAACCACTTCTAGTACCTACTCACGTAACATTCGGGGTTTGATTCAAGAGGGGGAACCAGTAGAAATGATACAAAAATACTGGATTTGTTATAGGCATTGACCTTACAGTATTATAAAAACTTACTACATTTTTTGTACATCGTTGCTGCTTCTGAATCTGAGCTAGAGCCCAGGGTCATTAGGACAGACAGCCGAGAAAGACAGCTGGGTGTAAGGACAGATGGATGTGAAGCGTATGGTAGGACAGGGATGAAGAAGGCAGGACAGGAGCAAGAACAAAAAGGAACTTGTGAGAATGAGCTGGGAACCTCCAGAATAACCTCAAACCTGCTTTGGTCTCATCTCTTCCAAGTCTTGGACATGTGGATGACATGACGTGATGCCCTTTACCATGGAACTAAGTGAGGAGATCGGGAGGATGCTGCAGGAGCCGTGGGCTCAGCTGTTGTCTTGCCGGAACAAGATGAGCCAGCAGATCCACACAATGCAGAACCTGCGATAGCACCTAATCATATGCTGACCTTGCATGCACAATCATGGCTGCTGCTTCATTCCCACCTTTCTAATCTCATGTAAATGCCTTGTGGGACTAAACCAGCTTCGAACAACCTAGGGAGAGTTTCAGCTCAGATAAGCAGACACAGGACAAAGCTGCCAAAGATGATTTGGTATGTAAAGATAGTAACTGAAATAATATATTAAATGTACTTGGATTTCTGATGAAGTAGAGTAAATGTCTTGCATTCAAGTTGGCATGGAGCACAGGAGTGAGCCCACGGTGGATGGAGTGGACCAGAGCATACTTGGATTAGAAACACGGTAGTTGTTAGGGGACTAAAGAATAGGATCTTCAGAAAAAATGGAGAATTGGGTGTTTGGCATTCACATGCAAGTTCCTAGGGAGAGGAGCCTTGAGTCTGTACAGGTGCTTTGTTATCATTCCAATAGATGATAAAGCAAGGAGGCAAGATCACAGAAATACATTTGGATAAGACCTACTTTAAAAATGCTTTTTTTTTTCCAAGTCTCTACAAAAAGGGCTGACCTATGAATGGCAGCTCTCACACTGAAGACTATGACCTCGTGAAAAGTCAGCCATTGAGTCAGAATCTGAAGGAGAGAAAGAACAAGATACTTTCTCGTGAACTTTGGCAGCTCCTTAAATAGAGAGTGAGAACAGCACATGGAGGGGAGATGAAGGACGAGGACGCCCTGTGTCAGCTGCAGTGGAGGCAGCAGGAACAGGGACAGCCCATGTGTTTACGGTACCACATGTCAGCAGCCACCACCCTGGCTCTACAGAAGCACCAGCCACAGACCAAAGGCTGAGACACAGACAGGTGCAAAGAGCACCCAGCTCTTGAAAGCCCAGAAGTTCCCAGGTGACCATGTTCACCAGACAAGGCAGGACCACGCCTGTAGCCCAACACTGACATTCCCGGTCCAGCGCAGAGCATTAACAGAGGGGGAGAGGATCTGCCCACATTACGATCCAGAGAGTAATCATAAGCCCAGGACCTAATTAAGTCATTTGGGGAGCCGCAGAGCTGAGAGACAGGCCTCTGTATGGGCAGGGCCCATGCCTCTGATAGAGAAAGTGAGGAGTGATTAACCGCTTTCTTGGTGATTATCATTCAGGAGCAATTCTAATGAGCATCCCCAGAAACCAGTTCTCCCAAACTTAGATTATATGTCATTTTTAACAATGTCAATATGCTTTGATTTTTCTCTTTATTTATATCATGTAAACTTAAGATGAAATCCCATAGCTGATTTATAGCTCAGAGTTTTAGTTTCTTGCTTATATAATTCCTAAAATCTATCCACATTCTCAAATGACTCTCAGTTGTCTTTGTTTAATAATATGTTTGTTTATGTTTTGCTCCTTGGACTTAATTAGAATACCCCTACAAATTCCTTGAAAGGATAAATATTTTGCTACTTTATCCTATGAAATACACATTACACGCAAAATAAATACTGTTTCTACATTAAGGAAATCACGATCCAATATAGGTTAAGTAGTAACTGAATATATTGATTATAAAATTATTGCTTTGAAAAAGAGCAGGGAAGTTTTAAGCTGCTAAAATACTGTTGATTAAACATAAATATGGGAAGTATGAAGAATTTGAAATTTTGGGTTTTATGTCTCCTATGACTGCATGAACATCTGCATGGATGAACATTTTGCATATATTTATAATACTGAGATATTTTAAATTTACACTTGAACAATTACCGAAGTGTTAGGTTTCTTTCTTTTTTTTTTTTTAGATGTATACAAACAAAAAATATTGTTCCTTTTTCTGTAACAGGGTGAGAACATACATGTGAAAACTGAAGGAGAAAAAACAATACTGGGTGATATTTCTCCAAAGAGTGGTTTATTTAGCTTGAGAAATAAAAGGGAACTTTCTCTACGACTGCCACCTTGTGGTTTAATATGCCCGAACAGACTGGAAAAGATCATTAGCTACAATTATTTTGAGAATTTTCATCTGGGTTTTTGTTTTGTTTTATTTTGTTTTGTTTTTTAATAAAGAAGGGCTGTCTAGGAACTGTATGACTAGTTATTGGGAAATAAATAATTCACCATAACATTGATACCTGACAGCTACATTTCTATACCTCATTTCTCAACTACTTAAGGTAAGTAGAATATGTGTTATACAGCATAGATGCACAGACATTTTATCTTGAGGAAATCTTAGGGATAATCTAATAAATCACTGAATTTTACAAGTTTGAGAAATCAAACGGTTTGATTTCTACTATATCATGATTGGGTGGGTAGAAAAAGACAAGTATAAGGAGCCTGGGTGGCTCAGTCATTAAGCATCTGCCTTTGGGTCAGGACATAATCCTGGAGTCTCGGAATCAAGCCCCGCATCGGGCTCCCTGCTCATCAGGAGGCCTGCTTCTCCCTCCCTCACTCCCCTTGCTTGTGTTCCCTCTTTAGCTGTGTTTCTGCCAAATAAATAAATAAAATCTTAAAAAAGAAAGAAAGAAAAAGACAAATACAGCATGTGGCTCTTAAACTGTATAGAACAAATAATATTTAGGAAATAAACTTTAGTTTTAGAATACTCAGAAGTGATATTATAATAGACAAACTTAAAAAGTTTTAAATTCACATGTTTAGTGCCTGCCATGTATAAAGCTATTTTTGAAATATTTTCTTTCTTCTCCTCTCTGATAGCAGAATCCTTACTTTTTAGTTGGTCTCTTTCCCCAGCGTCTCTCAAAGTCAGGCATGGCTAGCTATGTAACTCCCCAGTCCTGACCAATGGTACATAAACCAAGTGATGTGGGCTGTTTTTAGGTTACTTCCTTATATGGTAGGCTGTGCCCTTTCTTTGTCTTGAATTTTGACATGGAGGTGAGCTATTTTGGACCAGGTCAATAGGGAAAAACCCCAAAGATGGCAGAGCAAAATGCTAGAGAGAATTTGGGCCCCTGACATGATGCAATAACCATCTGGCTCTGAATTTAGTCTTTTAAGTGTACGAAAAGTAAACTTCTACTTCATCTTTGTTATTTGAGGATTCTTTTATTCTAGCTAAATTTAAGTTTAAACTAATAAATGTGAGTTTTTTAAATGGGTAGTTGACAATTTCAGATGTTGCAGAAAAATAAAGTAAGACAAAGGGTATGTATTAGCTTGTTAGAGCTTCCAAAACAAAATATCAGGGGGTAGATTGCTTAAATGACAAAAGTGTTCTGTTCTCATAATTCTGGAGACTAGAAGTCCAAGATCAAGATGGCAGCAGAATAGATTTCTTCGGAGACCTCACTCCTTGGCATTCAGATGGCTGCCTTCTCAATGTGTCTTTACACGATTTTTCCTTGTTGTGCAAGCCTGTGTGCCTCAACCTCCTTTTCCTCTAAAGACACCAGTCATACTGGATTAGGGCCCACCTAATGACCCAGTGTTAACTAAAGTAACTCTATATCCAAATGCAGTTACTCTCTGAGGTACTAGGACTAGGGGTTAGGATCTCAACACTTGAATTCTGAGGATACACAATTCATCGCCAGAGTGAAAAGTGTTTATTGGTTAAATAAATTGGGATCCCAGACACTTTAGATACCAATTATTGGTATCCTTTGATTTCTTCCCCTAAGCCTTCCTCCCAGGCTTTCTCATCTTCGTAAATGTAACCACTACCCACAACTTTTTAAAGCCAAAATTAGGTATAGCCCTCAATTCCTCTCATTCGATTCAGCCCCTCCAGCACCCTCATATAATTCACTATGAAAATGAATCCATTGTTCTCCCAAACACACCTAGATTCCATATCCTCCTCTGCATCTCAACTGTGCCAGCTCTAGCTCCAGCACCACAATCTGTCACAGGGATCTTTGCACTAGCTCCTAATTGGTCTTTGTACTTCTACTCCTGCCTCCTACAGTTCATTTTCAAATCAACACTCTAAGTCATCTCTTTTTTTTAAGATTTTATTTATTTATCTGACAGAGAGAAACACAGCTAGAGAGAAAACAGAAGCAGGGTGAGTGGGAGAGGGAGAGGAAGAGCAGGTTCTCCCCTGCCCCCCCAGCAGGGAGCCCAATGCAGGGCTCGATCTCGCTACTCCAGGATCGTGACCTGAGCCGAAGGCAGACTAGTTTAACAACTGAGCCATCCAGGCGCCCCCCTAAGTCATCTTTTTAAAACATAAATTAAAAAAAAATGAGGGGGGGGGCGCCTGGGTGGCTCAGTTGGTTAAGCGACTGCCTTCGGCTCAGGTCATGATCCCGGAGACCCGGGATCAAGTCCCACATCCGGCTCCCTGCTTAGCAGGAAGCCTGCTTCTCCCTCTCTCACTCCCCCTGCTTGTGTTCCCTCTCTGGCTGTGTTTCTCTCTGTCAAATAAATAAAATCTTTAAAAAAAATTAAAAAACCACAAAACATAAATCAGATCACGTCACTCTATTGCCTTAAAATCATTAATGGCTTTCCACTGCATAAGAAGTAACAACTAAATCCCTCACCATAGCCATGTGGGGCTCTATACCATTAGCTCTATGCATCTCCCTTTCATGAGGAGACTTAATCTCATACTTTTCTCCCCCTTGCTCAAGTGCTTCTTCACAATGGTTCCCCCACCTCTCTTCCAAATCCTTTAAGTTCACTGACTATTTGAAGTCTTTTCAGTTATTATTTTCTCGACTTGCAATTCTCTTCTTCTAAAAGGTCATTCAGGTCTCTGCTCCAATGTTACCTTTCAGCAAGGCCTTCCCTGACTACCCAGTGTAGATCTCAACCTCAGCACTTTCATCATATCACTCTCCTTAATTTTTTGAATACTTCCCACTATCTAAATTTGCTATCTTGATTTTCCCTCTTGCTGAACTCAACTTATTTGTGAATTTAGAAATAGTTTATCTTCTTCACCATAACATCAACTGCTTGAACATGGGGACCTTATCTGCTCTGTTTACCACATTATCCATAAGACCTAAAATAGGGTCTAGCAATAAGTATTTTTGAATGAATGATAAATTAATGTCATGAGCTGCTTTGTGAAATGTATATTATAATCTATGGTGATGGGCCAAAAGTAATGTTAAGCCCTTTTCCCTCCAAATCACTGGACCTGAGTAGCCATAAAAATGATCAAGCAACCAACTGTCCCACTGGACCCAGAGTGGACATAGTCAAAGGAACACTGAATGTAAGATTACTTGCTGACAGGTTCCATCATTTCAAGTAAACTCTCTAAACTCAAGAACATTCTTAAAAACCAGACATACCTTGTGGCATCTGGGTGACTTAGTTGGTTAAGTGTCTGTCTGACTCCTGGTTTAGCTTAGGTCATAATCTTGGGGTCCTAGGATCAAGCCCCATGGCAGGCTCTGTGCTCAACAGGGAGTCTGCTTGGGATTTTCTCTCTCCCTTTCCTTCTGCCCCTCTCCCCACTCATGCTCTCTCTCTAAAAACTAAATAAATAAATCTTTAAAAAATAACAGACATACCCCTGAGGATCACACTCTCCATCTGTTATTTATGTACCAAGTAATTTGGAATTTAGAACCAAAACAGACCAACAATTCACTCTATAGTATTTCAATTTTCTAAGTTCTGTTTACCTTTAAAATTTTGCTTAACATCTTTTCTTTGAAGACACTCTAGAATATCGGTACCTCTCGCTCATTACCTTTAACACTCACTTGTCAGTTGATCTCAAACAGTTTATTTTCCCCCTGGTATCCAGTATGGTGCATATGGTGGGTGACTGATAAACACCTGGGGATAGGGACTGCTATCATACTGAAAGTGACCCTTATCTCTACAGGAAAACATTGTTACACTGTTGGTGGATATGCAAACTGTTGTAGCCACTCTGGAAAACCATATGAAGAGTCCTTAAAAAGTTAAAAATAGAGCTACTCTACAACCCAGCAATTGCACTACTAGGTATTTATCCAAAGGACACAAACATAATTATTTGAAGGGGTACATGTATCCCAGTTTCTAAGCACAAATGTCCATAATAGCCAAACTATGGAAAGAGCCCAGATGCCCAATGATGGACAAATAGATAAAGAAGATATGGATAGGAATGGATAAAGAAGATGTATACACACACACACACACACACACACACACACACACACACACAGAATGAAATACTACTCAGTTATCAAAAAGAATGAAATCATGCCATTTGCAACAACTTGGATGGAACTAGAGGATATTATGCTAACCAAAATAAGTCAATCAGAGGAAGACAAATACCATATGATTTTTACTCATATGTGGAATTTAAGAGACAAAACACATGAACATAAAGGAAGAGAAGGGAAAAAATGAAAAGGGATAAAAACAGCGAGGGAGACAAACCATAAGAGACTCTTATTATAAAGAACAAACTGATGGTTGCTGGAGTGAAGGGGGACAGGGGGGAAAGGACACTTGGGTGATGGGCATTAAGGAGGGCATGTGATTTAGTAAGCACTGTGTGTTACATGCAACTGATGAATCGTTAAATTCACCCTAAAATTAATAATACACTGTATGTTAACCAACTTGAATTTAAACAAACAAACAAACAAAAAGACCAATTTGGATGTCATAGACTAAGAAATCTATTGCCCATACAGAGAGATGGCAACACAGCAACAGATAAAGAAAACTCTCAAGCTCAACTCAAGAGAATACACTCACAAAAACTTTATATATTACCCTTTTATATTTTACATTACATTAATTTCTCTGACCCTCTCCAAATCCCCCATCACTACAGCAATTCATAGCCAGTATGAAACAGGACTATAATCAAAGAAAGCAAAAAAGGTAATTGGCTATTTCACCATAGGCGTAAATCCAATATTCTTAACTTGTCTATGCAGAATATTGCAATACTGACCTACTATGCCTACTAGCTAATCCTGTAAATACTTCCCATGCATGTATCCAAGCACAATAATTCAGTGGCTATAGAGATGTATTTACCATGGAGTCAAGGAAGCTGACTCTTCAGAGCCCTGACCTCACAATCCCATTCTGGGGCTTCAATTATGTATTCACACCTTTTCATTTCTTTTCTTAAAGTGAGCTACCCAAATTGCATGAGCTTTGGACCCGACAAAACCTGGATCTACCCTTAAGTACCTGGTATACCACTTAAATCCATAAGTGTTTTCTCATCCATCCCTCAAAGTACACCAAAATGACAAAGTTCTACAGAAGTAAAACATAAAGGTCAGGGAAGTGGTTCATAGATTAATGTACTAGAAGAGTCTAAAAATCCCACAAGTAGTTGGAATGGAATGTCAAGCATGTACAAGTCTACTTTTACTTCTCTGATTATGAAAATTCAGTATGCTAAATAAAAAGGTTGATAATAATATAGTTACTAAGCACAGCTGAAGTAAGGAAATGGACCTCATAGAAGGTGTCATTAATCATCAAGTCTTCTGAGTAGAAGAAAAAAATACGTTGGTATAGTAGAATAAGAAACTGGAACCCAGGGAAGCTGAATAGGGAAATTTAAAAGGATTTTCTTTAAAAGGGTCATCCAGTACAGTTGCCCATATGGTGATGAGGACTGCTCTTTAGGGACTTTCCAGGAATGATGACTTTGTGATGAAAAATCAGGATGATATTATTCCTCATGAAATAGAGAAATACAAATACAAATATAACCTAGGATTATTGCCCCTACTTAACATACCATTGGGTGGAGGACTAAGGATACGATGTAACCAGTGGCCAACAAGCAGCTAGTTTATTTTTAAACTATATTTGCAACATAGAATACAAAGGGCAAAAACTATACTGTCTCTATTGGGGGGGGGCTCTTAATTATTAGAGGCAGAAGCCAACACAAGCATTCTAGCATATAGAGAAAAGAATAATAATAATAATAATAATAATAATAATAATAATATGTCAGGTGAGCTTATGAGAAAGGAGAAAAAGGGAATGGCACCAATATTTTTCCTAGGTTGAGCAAATAATGAAGAAGAGAAGCCACAGTGAGGAAGAAAACTCCCTATGTTATTCCTTTTATCAGATTCAGGAGAGATCATTTGTGAGTTTTCCCCCCTGGGGAACCTCACAATTTGAAAGGAGCAAACAATCAGACTGAAGGTCAGGAAACTGAGAGCGTGACCACTGCATGTAGGTCTGAGAGAAAAGATCCCGGGGGAATAGAGAGGTGAGTGGTAGCTAGCACAGAGGAAAAATGGGACTTAGAATCAAAGTAATAATAAATTGTGATAACCTTAGCAAATTTAGAGATCTGAGTGAACAGGACAATATTCAATAAGATGTGCTTAAGGACCCAAACATTACAAACGAAAACTTCTGTAGCTACAAAAAGCATCTGCTTTATTAGTTTTGTTTTCATTGACAAGAGAAAGATTTTTTTCTCTCTCTCAGTTTTTCAAATGCTGTGGCAGAACATTTCCTGAGGAAAATCAGTGTCACAGATAGGATGCATCTAAAATTTTAAATATGTTTTGGTGTTTGGTCAAGAGATCACCTCAGATATGCACGCTCACTTGGGAGTGGATGGGGAAGGTGAGCACCTTGGGACCTCAAAGGGCAGCTCAGGGCTGTTGGAAGGGAAAGGTTCATTATTTGCACCACTTGACAGAAATGGCAGTCCCAGAACTTGCAAGACATTACTCCATTATGACAATTTATTTCTAGTTAACCTTTGCACCATTGCATCTATTTGACGCTGGAGTTCACTGGAAAAGCTTGACAAAGCCTTATTATAGTGCTTAATTGGTCTATATTAAGTTATAATATGGTTTATTAGAAATTGATCAAAGTTTCTTATTCCATAAAGGAGGGCAGTTTAGTTAGGCTCTCCCCTCAGTGCTCGAACTTTCTGATGTGATTTAAAGATGAAAATAAATTAGTCACCTGTCCTTCAGTGGGAGTGAAGTAACTTGCCAAGCAAAGAAACTTCAGTTTCTGTTTACTGTTACTTCATGCCTATGACAGCTTTTAGTTCCATGAAGCCCAATTCTAAATTATTAGGATACAATAAAAATAAATTATTTTTTAAAGATTTTATTTATTTAGTTGACAGAGAGAGAGATCACAAGTAGGCAGAGAGGCAGGCAGAGAGAGAGGAGAAAGCAGGCTCCCTACTGAGCAGAGAGCCCGACGTGGGCCTCAATCCCAGGACCCTGAGTTCATGACCTGAGCTGAAGGCAGAGGCTTTAACCCACTGAGCCATCCAGGCACCCTAAAAATAAATGATTTGAAAAGAATACTGGCCCATCTGAGTAGCATTATTTATATGAAATCTATTCAATATTTGGTGGGTAGAGTGGATAACCTCTGATAATAGAGGCCCATGATGATTTGGTATGATGTCTTAATTTATTATTATTATTATTATTATTATTATTATTATTATTATTATTATTATTTAAGCATGGAGCTGAGTGTAGGGCTTGAACTCACAGCCCTGAGATCAAGATCTGAGCTTAAATCAAGAGTCAGATGCTTAACCAACTGAGCTACCCAGGCACTCTTACATTATGTCCTGAAAAAGGATAATCATACCCAAGAAATTTCTGATAATTCTAGAGGACATATTGAAATACACCCTTAGATGTTAATGGGAGGTTTATAAATTGGCATAAACATTTCTGGAACAAGTCAACAAATCCTATTACAAGACACTGTATCATGTATACTTATGAGTAATTTTCCTCCTAAGAATATATCCTAAGGAAATAGAAGTTCAATCAAAGATTAATGTGAAATTATGACTGTCATGCAATTTTTTGTAATACTGAATTAGTAGGATCAAGTTTAAAGATTAACAAGAGGGAACCATTCAAGTAAAGGACCCCATATTCAAACTGAAAAAGTATCCAAAAATATCCTTAATCATGATGTCTACAAAAAACAAAAAACAGAGAAAAGTACTTACATTAAAATATTAAGTTAAAAGAATATGACTAAATCATGATACAACTATAGCTAGAGGTAGAGCTTGATAAATACACAGAGGAATAAACGGTAGAAATCTCTTAGTATTATGGGAAATTTTTATTTCTACATTTTCTACAATGAGCAACACTAATGTAAACATAAATAGAGAAGATATGACTCTTTCCTCTACTTGAACACTTTATTGAACAGGTCTATTCCTCATAAATGCTAAAATATTTGCATGAACGAGAAATTAAACATGAACATGCCATGAATTGTCTTTGATCAAAATAATTTTAGAATAACATCTAATATACAGCCTGGACTTTTAGAAAGGCCTTGTTAAAACTAGGACAGGTGGAATAGAAAAATGTATTATTAAAAGAATGGAAAAGGAAAGGAAAGGACGGAAGGGAAGGAGGAAGAAAGGAAGTTAAGAAAAGAGGAAAATAGAAAGAAAAGTATAGAAAAGAGGAACAAACAAAAATAGCCACTTTAATTCCCCAGGGGCATAAAGCTGTGGGAAATCAAGAAGCGCTTTAACATAGCCTATGTGTTTGTCCAACACTCTGGACATAACTAGAATGGACATAATTACTGGTAAAGTTTCTGGGACAATAAAATCAGTAGGTACCCCCTTTTTAGGATTTCCAATTCTTTGTTTTCTCCAAGATGAGAAAATATTCTGAGACTTAGACTAAATGGGGGAGGGTGAAGATATGCTTCTTCAGATAGCCACGTCCATTAGGTATAGATCAGAAGTTCAGGGATGCTTTCAGATAAGATCAGGATATCAAACTCCCTTTGGCAACTTCTTAGAGCTCTCCACATTCTGTCTTACTGCTCAGCAATTGTACAACATATGCCCAAATATGACTGGATCATATCAGGAGACCCTGTGGCTGTCACAAAAACATTCATGAAAACAGCTAATGGAAAGTACAAAGCTAAAAATAATTGCATACTGACTCTAACCATATGGACCATGTGCCAACCAGCCAAAGCCCAGAAAGCTGATGTAGAGCAGATGGTGAGTCTGGCTGTTTTTATGGGTATTGGCCCCTTGGTAATAAACCAGAACACCTACTTGAGACATTACTGGATATAAAAGTTTTGATGATATAGGACTGGACCACATGGTTTCACCCAGAACCAAAGGTATATCTGGTCATTTTGAGGAAATAAAATAGAAATGAATCATGTTTAAGATTCCAAATATTAAGATTTTTTTTTCTGGAAGGTACTTTTTCCTTTTTCTATGGTGTTTTTTCTTAGGAATTTTGACTATTTCTGAGAAAAATCAATGTTTCTTATTTACAAAAGCACAGCAATCAATTAAGTGCTTTTCTTTCTGCTCTGTATCCACTCCAAACAAAAAAGGTAAACCCAGAAAATAGTTCCTAAGCATGTTTGGCAATCTATTGCTTGTTGAGGGTTTTACCACCATGACTCAGGCAGAGTCAAGTGAGAAGAATCACAGAGAAGAGAAAAAGTGGCCAAAAATCTGCTACATCAGTAACCAGAGGTAAAGGCTGGGGCAGAAGGATAATCCATCTACAATGACCAGCTCTGACCTGTTTCAGAAAACATCAGTCTTTGTTAGTATTGAGAAGCAGTCTGTCTGGGCATAGCAACTAGAAACCCAGAAAAGTGGTAAACATTTTCAGTGCAGGTGGAAAGCAGACATAGTTCTGGGAGAGATGATTATGTAAACCATGCCAGCTGTCACCAAAACAGTAACAGTATTCCAGGGGGTACTGAGGCTCATGTCAGGGCAAGTCCCATGCCTCCCAAAGGATGGCATGGGAGACAAGGCATTAAAGACTTTAAATACTTGGCAAAATACTCAGCAAGAGGCCTTGAAGATGCTAATAGTGCTCACAAGGGAACCAAGATGTTGAAGGGACTAGTTAGGAGTTTTCTAATTTCAGTGTCATATTGGTGTCTGGGTTTTCAATTGCCACACAGATCTCAAGAGAGGTTGACAGCAGAGACTCAAACAATAATCATATATATGTCTTACCCCAAATGACTTTATATAATTATGCATGTTAGGTATCAAATGGAAATGGGCACAGGCATGGAAATGAAGTAAGAAACAAAGACATCAACCTAAGTGTCCACTGATAGATGAATGGGTAGAGAAGATGTGAGATACACACACACACACACACACACACACACACACACACACACGTATATACATGGAATATTATTCAGCTATAAAAAAAATAATGAGATTCTGCCATTTGCGACACTATGGATGGGCCTAGAAGGTATTATGCTAGGTGAAGTAAGTCAGACAAAGACAAATGCCATATGATTTTATGTCTGAGACCCAAAAAACAAAACAAATGAATTAAAAAAAAAAAAAGCAGAAACAAATCTATAAATGCAGAGAATAAAACTGGTGGGGGGGGATGGGTGAAATGAGTAAAAGGGAGTAGGAGGTACAGGCTTCCAGTTACAGAGTGAGTAAGTTACAGGGATGAAAGGTACAGCAGAGGCAAGACGGCATTGCACGGTGACAGATGGTAGCTTCACTTGATGAACAGAGCATAACATGTACAGTTGTCAAATCCCTGTTGTAAACCTGAAACTAAGGTAATACTGTGTGTTAAGATAAATATAATGATAAGTAAAACATATATTCCATAAATAAAAAAATTCTTCACCTTGTAAATAAAAACTTTTAAATTTTTTAAATTAAGAAATAAAATATAAAAATAAAGACATCATCTCTCAAAGTCTCTACTTCACATTACCAATGATCATTTAGTACTACCTTATTGATATGAAAAAAGCATGTTGTCAATCTACATATGATGTTCAATTAGTTAACAGAATAATATTGTTTATCCAGTGAGTGCTTTACAAATACCAGGAGTTTGTCATAGTTGTTATCATTTTCATTAATTTAATTAATTTGTCAGATACTATTTCAGGAACCTTGGAATATATGCACATCATAATGAAGAACAAAAGACAATTACGCATTGTATTAACTTTTTACAACAGACGTTAGTTTTTAGAGTAGTTTGAGGCTTATGGCAAAATTGAGAGGAAGGTACAGAGATTTCTCATATACGCCCTGCTGAGACTCATGTATAGCCTCCCACTTTATCAACGGCCCCCATCAAAGCGATACATTTGTTACAACTGGTTAGCCTACACTGACACATCATTATCACTTAGAAATCATAGTTTACATTAAGGTTCACTTTTGGTGTTGTGCATTCTGTGGGTCTGAACAAATGTATGATGACATGCATCCATCATGAGAGTATCATACAGCGTAGTTTTCACTGCCCTAAAAATCCTCTATGCTCCAGCTCTTCATCGTTCCCTCCTAAGCCCCAGGCAACCACTGATCTTGTTACTGCCACCATAGACTTGCCTTTCCTAGAATGTCAGAGAATTGAAATCTTAAGTATGCAGTCTTTCAGGTTGACTTCTTTTACTTAATAATATACATTTAAGTTTCTTCTATGTCTTTTCATGATTTAATAGCTCATTTCTTTCTTGGTGCTACATAATATGCCATTGTCTGGATGTACACAGTTCATCTATTCACCTCCAAAAGAACATCTTGGTTGCTTCCAAGTTTTGGCAATTATGAATAAAACTGCTGTACACATCCATGTATGGATTTTTGTGTGGACATAAGTTAACAAATCCTTTGGGTAAATACCAAGGAGCACGACTATAAATAGTATGGTCAGAGTATGTTTTGTTTTGTAAGAAAGTAATTGTCAAACTGTCTTCCAAAGTGGTTATACTATTTTGCATTCCCAACAGCAATGAATGAGAATTGATGTTGCTCTACATCCTCGTCAGTATTGTGTTGTCAGTTGTGGATATGGCTAGTCTAATAGACGTATGGTGGAATCTTATTTTAATTTTCATTTCTCAGATGACATAAAACATAGAGCATCTTTTCAAATGCTTATCTGTATGTCTTTCTTGATGAAAAGTCTATTAAGATTCTTGGCCCATTTTTTAATTGGATTGTTTGTTTTCCTATTGTTAGATTTTAAGAGTTCTTTGTATACTTTGGATAAGAGCTGTTTGTCAAAAGTGTCTTTGTAAATATTTTCTCCCAGTCTGTGCCTTATCTTTACATTCTCTTGACAGTGTCTTTTGCTGAGCAGACTTTTTAAAATTTGAATGAAGATCAGCTTAACAATTATTTACTTTATAAATCATTTCTTTGTAGATAAAATGTTCTTGCCATAGCCAAGGTTACCTGGGTTTCCTCCCGGTTATCTTCTAGGAGGCTTATAGTTTCACACTTTACATGTATGTCTGTGGTTCACTTTACATTGTTTTTGTGAAGACTACAAAATCTACATCTAGCTTCTTCTGCCTTCTATGTTCCTTCACCATTAATTGAAAAGATTATTGTACTCCATTGTCTTGCCTTTCACTCTTTGTCAAAGATCAATTAGACTGGATTTGTGTGGGTCTATTTCTAGGTTCTCTATTCTGTTCCATTTATCTATTTGTCTACTATTTCACCAACACCATAGTGTCTTGATTACTGAAGCTTTTTGGTAAGTCTTATATTCAAGTGGTATTACTCCTACAACTTTGATCTTCTTCTTCAACATTGCACTGGCTATTTGGGTCTTTTCCTCTCTATTTAAATGTTAGGATCAGCTTATCAATATCCACAAAATAATTTACTGTGATTTTGACAGTGTTTGCACTGAGTCTATAGATCAACTTGAAAAAAAAAACCTGATACCTTGACAATATTGAGTCTTCCTGTCCATGAATAAGGAACCTCTCTTCATTTATTTAAGTCTTCTTTGAACTCTTTCAACAGAGTTTTGTAGTTTTCCTCATATAGATCTTATACATATTTTATTAGGTTTATACTTAAGTATTGCATTTTGGAGAGTGCTAATGGAAATGCTATTTTTTTTACATTTGAAATTCTACTTTTTCATTGCTAGTATATAGGAAAATGATTGACTTGTATATTAGCCTAGTATCCTGCAATCCTGCTATAATCACTTATTAGTTCCAGGACTTTCTGTCTATTCTTTCAGAATTTCTACATAGATAATCATGTCACCTGCAAACAAGGACAGTTTTATTTCTTCCTTTCCAATCTGTATGCCTTTTATTTCCCTTTCTTGTACTGTATTAGCTACAACTTCCAGCACAATGTTGAAAAGCAGTAGTGAGAGGGGACAACTTGGCTTTGTTCCTTATCTCAGTGAGAAAGCTTCAAGCTTCTTTAAGTATGATATTAGTTATATTTTTTTCTGTAGATGTTCTTAATCAAGTTGAAGTTTTCCTAGCTTCTGTGTTTACTAGGAGTTTTTATTATGAATGGAATGTTGAATTTTGCCAAATTCTTTTTCTGTGTCTATTAGAATGGTCTATACTTTTCTTTTCTTATAATGTCTTTACCTAGTTTTTAGGGTAATACTAGCTTCATAGAATGATTTAGGACATATTCTCCCTGCTTCTACATCCTGAAAGAAATTATAGAGAATTGGTATGATTTCCTTCTGAAATATTTGGTGGAATTCATCAGTAAAACCATCTGGCCTTTCTGCCTCCTATTTTGGAAGTTTATAAACCATTGATTCAATTTCTTTAATACCTATAGGCCTATTGAGATCACTGCATTAACTTTTGAAAGTATGGATAAGAAGGGATTAGAAAGAGTCATAGAAAATGTAATCCTACAGATGGACCAAATTAAACTAAATGTGGGTATTTATATAGTTATATATCTTCGTGTGAAGAATAGTACAAGAATCATTCCTGCATGCTCTACCTGCTGAGATATCCACATCATGGATTAATTTTATCTGTCCTTCTATAACAAAAGCTGATAAAAGTTAATGCAACCAGTTCAAGTCTAACCAAATAGAGTATAATTTATTAACTGAACACCTAAAATGCAAGAAAGTCTACCCTCAAAGAGTTCAGCATTTTCTAAAAATAACTTCATGAAATTATTTTATTTTTTTAAAGATTTATTTATTTGACAGAGAGAGACACAGCGAGAAAGGGAGCACAAGCAGGGGAGAGTGGGAGAGGGGAAGCAGGCTTCTCGCTAAGCAGGGAGTCCGATGTGAAGCTCGATCCCAGGACCCTGGGATCATGACCTGAGCCAACGGCAGATCTTAATGACTGAGCCACCCAGGCACCCCTCATGAAATCATTTTAAAACAGCATCATTTAGGGGCACTGGGTGGCTCAGTTGGTTAAGTGACTGCTTTCAGCTCAGGTCATGATCCAGGAGACCCAGGATCGAGCCCCACATAGGGCTTCCTGCTTACGGGAAGCCTGCTTCTCCCTTTCTCACTCCCCCTGCTTGTGTTCCCTCTCTGGCTGTGTTTCTCTCTGTCAAATAAATAAAATCCTAAAAAAAAAAAAAAAACAGCACAATTTATATTTGATTAAAGTATATTTCCCATAACTTAAGAGAGGGAGAATAGCTAACACTTATTTGGTACTACCTGTGTATGGTACATTTTTCTAAGTAGAAGGATGTATCTTGGAGAAGAATTCACTTTGATTAGGTCACAAAGATGGGAAAAAACTTCAACAATTTGAAAAAAAAAACATTGAAAGATACTCTAGGCAAAGAAAAACAGCATAAAGAGAAAAGTAGCAGGTAGGAGAATAGAAAATATGATTAAAGGAGGCTAACTGGGCATGCCTCCTGTATTAATAGGAAGAAAGTAAGAGACAAAACTGAACACCTAGGCAAGAGCCACCAGACAGAAACCTTGGATGCCATTTATTCTAGAATGATTTTGAGCGGAGAAATGACTAGCCATTTCCCAACAAAACTGCATTTTAGAAACAACTGGTTTTGGTTTCAACAAGATGGAATAATGGGGTCAAGTGTTAAAAATATAAGCATGTGTTTCATAGGTTACCATGGAAACAAACCAGCTCAATAAAAATAAGTAAATAAGTAGACTGGATAGCTAATATATCGATTAGAAACTGTATTCCTCTACTTATGACATGTAAATAATGGCTCAAATACTTATAGGATTTTTTTGTTGCTTATTTGTTTGTTTTTTAATCACTCGCCAACAATCTAAAGTTGGTGAGGAGGCTCAGGGAGACTCATCCTACTCTGCTCCTGTTCTGCCATCAGTAGCCTAGGATTTCAATCTCATGTTTGCACCTCAAGTCAGCCATCTGTATCTGAGCAGAATTAAGAAACAAGGACAAAAAAGAAGGGCTAAGGGAAAAGCCTCGCAGTGTTTTGTCTTCTTATTCAGAATAGGAAGTCCTCCTCAGACATGAAGACTCCTATCTCCTTGCCAGAAATGTCTCATGGCCACCCACAGCAATAAGTAAGTGGAATTTTATTTTCCATTGTCTATAATATTAGGAAGATAGAGAAGGAAATTGCAATGGGAGAGAACTAGAAGGCGGCTTCTATATATGCCCTAACAGTGGGTTCAGTACAACAAACATCACAAAGTACTTGTGTCTAGCAGATCCCTTTGGCTACTCCACAGTAATCTTCCCCATGATCGCTTCACTGATTTTGTCCAGAAATCTAGAGTCTTCTGCTCAGGTTCCAATTCCAGCCCCAAGAAAATAATAATTCATTTAAGCCAATCATAAAGCCCCCAAACCCTTTTGCCAATGATTAGATTAAAAGTGGTCCTATGACCCAGTTTTAGCCAATGAGACATAAGGAAAAGTTTCCTGGAAGCTTATAGAGTAAGGTTTTTTCTTCCTGATAAAAAGAGAAATAGGGGCGCCTGGGTGGCTCAGTTGGTTAAGCGACTGCCTTCGGCTCAGGTCATGATCCTGGAGACCCGGGATCGAGCCCCACATCAGGCTACCTGCTCAGCAGAAAGCCTGCTTCACCCTCTCTCACTCCCCCTGCCCGTGTTTCCTCTCTGGCTGTGATTCTCTCTGTCAAATAAATAAAATCTTAAAAAAAAAAAAAAGAGAGAGAGAGAAACAAATTCACCCTCTCAGAGCTGTTATGCCTTCCATGAGACTAAGGAAAGCTATCCTTCACACAGATAGCAGAGTGGAAAAATGAAAAACATGGGGGTCCCAGATGACTTCATTGAGGTACTGAATCAGCCCTGGAACCATCTTCCCCTGGATTTATTATTTGAGATAATAATTGCTTAAGCCACCATTAATTCCAGAGCTTGTACTTGCAGCCTCAAGCATATTAACTGTCATGATATGAGTGCAACATTCAAATCAAGACCCGGGAAATCTAGAGGACAAATGAGAGATCTGATTCAGGTCACAGATGATGGCCCAGAACTAAAGTTCATGGATAAAGCTGTAGCAGAGAATAGAAGTACACAGAAATGAGAAGGGTTCACTATAAAGTAACTTTATGCTTTGAATACAGTTTATTCATACAAAATCAAATTTTGGAACTCTAAATAAAAGTTTAGCTCTTAGGTGCCTGGGTGGCTCAGTGGGTTAACGCCTCTGCCTTTGGCTTAGGTCATGATCTCAGAGTCCTGGGATTGAGGCCATCTGGTGCCCTGCTTAGCAGGGAGCCAGTTTCCTCCACCCTCTCTGCCTGCCTCTCTGCCTACTTGTGATCTCTCTCTGTCAAAGAAATAAAATCTTAAAAAAACAAAACAAAACAAAAAAAAAACGTTTTGCTCTCATTATTTGCCAACACAGAATGTGATCATTTGCATAGGCTTAACTGTCTATGCAAAAATCACTGCATTATTATGCACTGGTTCTTCAAGTTGCTTAAGAGACAGTTCTGGAAATGGCTGTGATGGGAGTCAGACGCTAATCAGGACTTAGGCAAGTGTCCAGCATGAATGGCATAGCACACCTGGTAGAAAAGCAATGAGACTGTCAGGGATTGACATGAGCAAATTATGACATTAAAGGCTTTTCTATAGTTTTTTTTTTTTTTTCCTGTGCCATCGTTCTACTTGTTTTCATAAAATAGAAACCTTTATTAAGCTGAGCAAAATTCAGAGCAGAAATAAAATGATGATATATAACATATCATGAGGAATTTCACCGTGAAATGTACTGTCAGGAGGCACCAGAGAAAGAAAACATAATATAGCAGATGATGGATATTTTGCTATAATACCTATTTATAATTAAGGTCATTTCTAGGCTAGGCTGGGGGGATATGACTGCTAGGACAAATCATAGTGTAAGCTTCTTCCTTCCCATGCTCAATATTTTACCCAGTTAAAATGTGTTCAGAATAAATCTCAAGAGCATCCTTGAAGAAGAAAAGAAGTGGGAAAGGTTATAACACTCAGTCTTTGGAGAAGTGACGGAACAGTCCCTCCAGCTCTTCTTTATAGTCTGGTTAAATGTGTTAGAATCTCATCGGACTTTGCTAGAGCTATCACAGTTTACAAAAAAATTCAACATATAAAATTTCACTTAAAACTTAAAGCACTCATAAGTATCAGGAACTAATAATTCTCTGGTGACCTGTGTGAACCTCTCCCACAATATTCATTCTCCACCTTTTGCTTCAGTTTTCTCTGACCCAAGGGGATGAACTCTACAAACTCTGTTATCTGAACTGTTTTACCCTCTGGCTTCAAAAGGGAGGCATGACTAGATCAGAAGGCGGGAGAAGGGGTACTTCTTCCCCAGTTCCCTCTTGATTCCAGTGCCACAGTTTCTCAGCTGCGCATCCCTCTGTGGCCTCTGCCGCTGGTGGAAGCCATTGCTCCCATTCTCACAAGGGTCCAGTAATGCTTTTTCCCTTTGCCTCTTCAAGCCCAGTGTGAAAATAGCTTCTCATGCTATTTGGTCCTCAGGGTATCAAGATCTATTTTGGTTCCCACCTTTATCTAAATAATCCATTTGAGGGTAACTTCTGTTCCTAAGAGACACTTTCCAGTCTTCTTAATCCCCAGTTTTTTCCTTTCACTATATTATCATTATGTGTATGCACCTCAAATAACTTGTTTTCCTCTCTCTATTCCTACCCAGAGAAACTCAAGATATTAATATTAGAGACCTAGAAGATGACCCAATTTGGCATAATTTAAGGCTTTGATCCGTGTTCATTTAAGAGAAGTATTTGAAATGTTAGCTCATTGAAGCACATTTGCCCATCACTGTCATAAAAACACTTCTGAGTAAGGCTGAAAAGCTTTGAGAAGCAATGGCTTATGAAAAAGTAAGCAGATCAGTGCAGTACAACTATGCCTCCTAAACTGTTTTTTATAAAAATATGATTAAAACATTATAATGTTTTTATGATGTGAAACAAAATAACCATTCAATTCTTCAGTAGGGTCAGTATAGCTCTGGAGGTACATAGTACTTAGGGGAACATTTAGTTGATTTGGGCCATAAAAATAGCTAAAGAGAAGTTATATCAAGAAGCAGAGAAAAAAAAAAAAAAAGAAGCTGAGATACAGCCTCTGTTTCAGTTTTGTACTTTGCTGTTTTCTGTGGTCAGTTTAAAGACCTAAGTAAATTCATTCATAAAAATAACTTGGCAAAAAATTACAGCAACAACTTTCCATTCTACTTTGTTCCTTGTGAAAGTATGATACTCTTGGCTATATGTAGAATGATAATATCGAAAAGTGTTGCAAAAGTATGAACTAAAAATTAGATCTTGTACTTTGATTATGTGATGACTTTTCCTTAGATGACATTGAGAATTTAAGATGAGCATTAACCACACTTTTCTAATTTTAATTATTTGATCATGTGAGTGTTCTTCTTCTTAGACTCTAAGTTCCTTAAGAGTAGGTACCTGTTTTAATTGTTTCTGTGTATCTCAGATCTATCTTGGCATATGGGGGGTCCTTGCCGGGAGCTGCCCGGTCTCGCAAGCTGACGGAGTCACCGTGGGGAAGATGGCAGTCTGACCACAGGTCCTGCCTCACGGGAAGACTCACTGATTTCCATAAGTCTCAGTGAGAAGGTGGCAGTAGAAGCACA
Source organism: Spilogale gracilis (assembly GCA_004023965.1). Taxonomy (NCBI): domain Eukaryota; kingdom Metazoa; phylum Chordata; class Mammalia; order Carnivora; family Mephitidae; genus Spilogale; species Spilogale gracilis. Next base: position 15,487 of record PITA01001878.1, on the reverse strand, counting down.
GCTCCTGCTGCCGGAAAATAACCCCACTAGGCCTGACGTGGTCACAGCGAGGAAAGGGCGGTCTGAGCCCCGCTCCTGCCGATGGTGCAAAATTGGCATCTACTCTTTCTACTGACTGGTCTTTATCCTAAAAGCAAAGCACAATATTCTTGACAGGGCCTCACAGTGTTCTAAGCCAAACTGAAACCCCATGCAGTCTTTAGATCTATTCAAGAGAGTGTACTGTTTGCACTTTGCCTTTAAATCTCCTGCGGGTGTGTGGGAAGACTGTCCAGGCTTTGGATAGTCAAATGAATGGTTAGATATTAAAATAATAAGGTATTCGTAAGAGCATTGCCCTGCAGACAGAGGATCTATAAATAAAGTCCTCCATGATGCTTACCCACCCAGGCACTAAGAAGAGGCTTGTACAAGGGCTTTTACTTTGGCAAAATAAGTTACACTTCTCTTTAGGATGATTAATATGCCAGACAGACTGACTCCTGGCCAGTTTGTAAATAACTTAGCTTAAACTATATCTTCGTATGTAACTAACTGACCTAAGCCTTTTAATTACTTTGTTATTCCCTTTCTTTTCTGTAAGACCTGCTTAAAACCACATGATGAATTTACCCTTTATTGCCTGGAAACAAGATGTAAAAAATTATAAAAAACCTTACTGATCAAACCTATCCCTATTTTGGTTGAAGGATTTGACATAAATTGTACACACATACACCTACAAAAATATTTTTCACTGATCAATGTACTGTATTCTCTAAAATCATCTACTGTAAAAGATTTTTCCTTTTAATCTATAATTTGTTACCTATAAATAAAGACACTAAAAGCCAGCAAGAGAGAGATGCCTGGCAGGTGATCAAAAAGAATCTTCGGGGCTCTCTTGTTCCTCATTCACCAACACCCTCCTTCCTTCAGGGTTCTGCTGAAGCTGGACTCGGGCAGGTCCTCACTAAATGTGTAGTCCGTTAATTGTGATATGTTTAGTATAAAGCTGCTCTGATGATCCTTTGCCATATATGTACTAAGTTCAAAATGTTTTTCAATGGCTACCATGCTGGTTTTTGTGTAATGGGGCATGTATTTTTTTCTTTTAATATTACTTAGAGATAGCATGTCAATCAACTTTTGTAAACATTGACATTTATATCTTGGACATGCTCAGCCTCCCTTTATCAAAATTGGCAGAAACAGTGCAAATGGTAGCCTCCATTCCTGTTTAGAGTGATGTCTTTCCAAGGAGGTGGGATGTGAAACACTGTTTTTCATATATAATTATCCCACATACAGACAGGAAAAAAACAAAAAACAAACAAACAAACAAAAAAACAAACCTTTGTTTGGTCTTCTAAAGTAAGTAATGTCCATACTGGACACCTGAATTTTGGCTTCAGTTGTCCAATTATTGGTTGTGTCTCCAGTTCAAATCCCTCTCCTGAAAGATGTGTCTTTTTCTCATTCATTAATCTCAAGGATTATTTTTTTTTTGCCACCACTAGTTTTATTCCATTTTGTGACAAAAATTACACATGAACACATAAAAACCAATCAAAAAGGCTCAAATAATGAATACATAAAATAAAATTTAAGTCTTTTTTACCTTCCTCCCCATCCTATTCCCCTTCTAGTAGCCACTTTTAACAAATGTGTCCTGCTGGATTTTTTCCTTTGCATTCACAAACTGATATGTGTAGGTGCATATATATACACACACACACACACACACACATATACATATATATATATATACATATATATATATATATATATACATATATCTTATCTGGAATAGTCGTTATTTTGAGGGTTTTATTAACATAGATGGGATCATGTTTTCTGATTTTCCTTTTCCCTTTAACTTTTCTTTTGATTCTCCCATCTATATAACACATCATTGTACCCTTCCCCCCAAAAAAGGTAAGACTGAAAAAGATGAAGTAACTTACCCAAGTCACATAGGTATTTGTCCCACATTTTATCACAGATCATTTCCCCATATTAGTGAAGATGGGTAGGTTATGCTTTCAGAAACAAAATGTCAGGAGCCCACCACAACAAAGATTTGTTTCTCACTTATGTGACAAATCCATCACAGTTGGAAATAGCTCTTCATGTCCCCTTCCCCAGGATTTAGGAAGCTGCCTCTGCTGGTCAGGCAGCAGAGGAAAAGGAGATGTGCCAAATAATCACCTGGCCCACAAGCTGTTACACTGCCATTTCATTAGTCAAAGCAAAGTACGTGACCAAACCTGACATCAAGGAGGTGGGAAGCATAATCTTTGGCAAGAAGAGAAGCCATAAGAGTTGACAAATCATGACACAATGTGTACACACCCTTCTTCCTCCTTTCCTGTTTTCTTTTGATTTGACTGAGATTTGTTTTCTAAATCTTTTTTCCTACTAATTTGAAAGTTATTTTTAAGGTTCGCTGTAAAATGTTAATGCCCACTTTACTCTCCAAAGACTAAAGTTGTTATTTTTATCCTCCCAAACAATACAGTTTAATATCTCAACATTGACCTATAGGCTATTGTTTTGCAGAGGTTAGTTCATTTTTCTTGGTCAAAAAATCATACATTACTACTTTTTGGTCTTACAGACAGTGTTTTTAATATTTATCCATTTTTACCAAATAGTCCTTCCTTAATCACATACTTTCCTCATAGGATAATTTTCTAGTCTTGAGAAGTAATTACTATAGAATATTTCTAGTAAGGGGTTGTTGATAATAAAACTCCGTTAGTTTGAATGTATCTGAAAATGTCTTTTTATCTCCCTCTTTCTTATTTATGTTATTAGCCATGTAATTCTAAGTTAAGATTTATTTTCACTTGATACTTTGAAAACGTTATTCCACTGTCTTCTGGTCACCATTACTGAGGATGAGAAATAGACTGTTGACTAAAACATTGTGCTCTGTATTTCATATATCTTTCTCTCTGAATGCTTGCAAGATTTTGTTTCTTTGATGGTTTTCAGTTTCAGTATGATGGGTTTGGGGTTTGACCACAAATTCTCTCAAGGGTCAATATTTACTTAGATTTCTCAAGAGAGATTTTATCTTTCTCCCTTCATCCAGAACCTCTGCAGAGAGTACTTAACTTTTATTCACTCTTTCACAGAAGATGGAACTTTCCTGGTCTGGCCTTATCTGAAAGGTCTCCTGTTAGATTTCTGACATGCAACACGATCTAGCTTTGTCTTTTGACCTTACAGCCCCAGCGACACATCAAAATAAAGGTCATGGAACTAGCCATGAATAACTGCATTTCCCTAGAGAAACTAGTGATTTGATCTTCACTGTATTTTTGCCTTCTGAGAATCTTTCTTTTTTCTGGCTCAGCAACACATTTATATATGTATTTGTCGATGATTTTCAGAGGAGGTGGGCTGGGAAGCTAGTGTGCAAAAACACCTGAAATAGAAGTTCCTGATGGTAAATATACTCTGAGCACTGAGAAACTTCTGACAGAGAAACTAAGTACTATCCATCCTGTGTAACTGTTTGTGGTCTGGGAATTCATGAACCTCAGCTTTTTCTTATAGATCATATATTGGCATTCCTTTCCAGAACTCACTGCTTTCTGCTTTATGGGATATCTTCATATCTGGTTCTATGGATCTCACTGGTTCTATGGATCTCACTGTGTCTCACTGTGTAATTCAGGTTTTCAACTAAAACATTTCACTCTCACCCCACCCCACATGCCACTTCTTGGTTCTAAAAGATTCCTAATCTAACCTCATTCTCATGCAACCCTAGACATATTTTTACATCCCACTCCAACACTGAATCATTGTGATTTTCCATTATGTTATTGACTTGTGTCCACCATCTGCAGGCTTGTAAAAAGATTCAAGTCTTCAATGGTATTAATAAGGAAAAACTAAAAATAATTACTTTTAAATTTAAATATTTCAATGTTGCACAATTCTAAAAAAATGGATTACTCAGACTTAAGTACAGGATGTCTTTTTTTTTTCTTTTTTTTTTAAGTTCTAAATTAATTATATAACCCAGGTTAGGAATAATAGTCTTTTATCAGCACTTATTGTCTACAATGGATGAAACAAAAGGAAGTAGTTGAATTTTTCAATCCTGCACATTTACTCAAATGAGTTTGGTTTTCCCAAGATTGATCAGTCTCAGAAACAGGTAGTGCCTAATGATGCTGAGATCATAGGATCTGAGGTGTGCTGGATGGGAAGACTTTCCACCTGTGGCTACTGTCCTAAATTCTAAAATTGTTATTTTATTTTGGAATAATTTACAGATATTTGATCCCATGTTATAATAAAATATTTTCTATTTCCATCTCCCTCCCATGGGTATCATCCTCATTTATTCTAGTAACATTTTCTGGGTAGTTTCTAAAAATCATTTTAAATTATGACGTCTTAGGTAAAAGAGCTTTTTAAGAGAACATCATAGGGTTACTTAGGACTGGACCTGTAATGTGGTAAATTTTTTTAATTTTGAAAACAATTATATTCCTATTTTGCTGTCATAGACCAAAAAATTATCTTACTTAGACTACCAAAATAAATTTTTTAAAAATATTTTAAATATTCCCATATAATTAGTCAAGCTATGTGAACTATTCTCCTGTAAAGAAAAAAATATAAATTAATTTATAATATACTTTAGGAAGTAATGTTAAAATAAAAGCCATAAAATAATAGAATTATTCACTTGGTGTTTATATTATTGCTTCCTTGCTATAATCTCAGAGCCCCTCTAAAAATTTATTTGCAGTCTATGAAGAATGAATGAAACATAATGAAATTATGCTAATGAAAACTCCATTCAAGACTAAATGTTTAATTACCAGAAAGTATAAATTGAGCTAGGTTGTGCCATATTAGTTATCCCTATCGTGAATAGATAAATAGAATGTGAAAGACAAGACAGTACTAAACACATTTGTGATTTTATTTTTTTCCCTCAGGAAACAAAACAAAATGCTCAATTGTGAAGCAGTGAGACAGCTTGCTAATTTTATAATGATGGCTCCCAAAATTAAGTAGCAATCATTCTCTTTGGTTGTATAACTGCTAATTCAAAACCACCCCAAAAAGAAAAATCACTTAACATAAATATAATGGTCCTGAGATGGCTAGATGAAACATCTTGCTTAGATTTGTGAATTTCAGGGTATACTACATTGAAAAAGTAAGCTTTGGCTTGAGAATCAATTATAAGAAGAAATTTATTTCAAATTCAAAGAAGTAGTCTAGTTGTCTCACCATGAGATGCTCTCTGACACAGAAGCTTTCTGCCCAATATTCAAAATTTAATATTCTGGTTCTATCTATTAATGGTTCATTGAAAAATCTCTGAAAAAGATCAAGGGCAGCCTCTCCTTGAGGCACCTGGGTGGCTCAGTCGGTTGAGTGTCTAGCCCTGATCTCAGCTCAGGTCTTTATCTCAGGGTCAAAAGCTCTAGCCACACATGGGGCTCCACACTGAGAATGGAGCTTGCTTTAAAAAAAGAGGGGGGGTGCAATCTCTCTTAACTCACTGCCATATGGAGAGGGATTAGATCCCATTCTTAGTATTTTATTACATGTAAAATTACTTATTCTCAAGTGTTGCAGTGAAAAAAATAAAACTTCACTAGTTGACAACTAATGAAAGAATAAGAGTAATTTTAATAAACAAGGAATTTGGTAAAATAGAAATTTTACACATTAAGCAAAGATAACATTGTGGTTATGAATTATATGGGTCTTAAGAGCTCACCTGGCAGAGCCTTTTTCTTCTTAATGGCCCAAAGTCATTTGGCTTTTGGAATATAACCAAGGATAGTAATTAAGGTTTAATGTTCTATCAGAGAAGCATTATAGTCATAAGACCTTTGATTCCAATGTTTCTAATTAGTGATTTTTTGTTTTTGTTTGTGGTTGGTGGGAATGTTCAGGAGAATAAGCATTAATCTAGTAATTTGTGTAGAATGGAAAACTATTACTCAAAATGGAATCCTTCAATTGTTATATATATATATATATATATATATATATATATATATGGCTGCATAAACATCTGTGTGTATATCATTAGAAATAATATTTATGGCTTGGTGCACCTGAACCTGGGTAATTCAGTCAGTTAAGCATCCAACAACTGATTGCAGCTTCAGAAATAAGGTTTAGAAATAAGGTTTATCTCTTGGAACACTGAAAAAATGAATTATGAAAGAAAGAAAGAAAGAAAAAATGAATTATGAAAGAAAGAAAGAAAGAAAGAAAGAAAGAAAGAAAGAAAGAAAGAAAGAAAGAAAGAAAGAGAGAGTTTATGGCTTGGGGCACCTGAACCTGGGTCGTTCAGCCAGTTAAGCATCTGACAACTGATTTCAGCTCAGATCATGATCTTGGGGTCCTGATATTGAGCCCCACATTGGGCTCTCCACTGGGCATGGAGCCTGCTTAAGTATATCTCTCTTAAGTACCCGCCCCTCTCCCTCTACTATTCACGTGCTTGAGTGTGCATGCTGTCTCTAAAAAAAAAGAGGAAGAGGAAGAGGAAGAGGAAGAGGAAGAGGAAGAAGAAGAAGAAGAAGAAGAAGAAGAAGAAGAAGAAGAAGAGAAAGAGGAGGAGGAGAAGGAGGAGGAGGAGGAGGAGGAGGAGAAGAAGAAGAAGAAAAAAGTGGTTTATGGATCAAGAGAAAGAGATCCAAATATAAAATCAATAGCCTTAAATGAAAACTTGCAACCCAAGTTTTAAAAGGAAATATCAGTATGAACTTAAGATACATTTTTATTAAATAAAAGCAAATAACAGTGAAAATCCAAAACATTGACATCAAATGCTAACAAGAACTTCTTATTCACTGGCTGGTAGGAACGGAAAATAGTACAGTTACTTTAGAAGACACACTGGCAGTTTCTTACCAAACTAAACATACTCTTGTCATAGAATCCAGCAATCATGCTCCTTGGTATTTACCCAAATAAGTTGAAAACACGTCCACACAAAAACTTACACACAGATGTTTATTGCAACTTTGTTCATAATTGTTCAGAACTTGAAGACAACCATGATGCCCTTCAGTAAGTGAATGGATAAATAGACTCTGGTATATCTGACAATGAACTATTACTCAGCACTAAAAAGAAAGAACTATCAAGCCATGAAAAGACATGGAAGAATAGAAGTCAGTCTGAAAGAGGCTATATACCATAAGATTACAATAACATGACATTACAAAAAAGAACAAAACTATGAAAACCATAAAAAGATCAGTGGTTGCCAAGTGCCAGAGGGGAAAGAGGGAATAGTATAGAGGATTTTGAGGACACAAACTATTCTGTATGGTACTGTAACAATGATTACATGTCATTACACATTTGTCAAAATCATAGAATATACAACATCAAAAGTGACCCTATTATAAACTATGGGAGTCTGGATAGTAATGATGTGTCAGTACAGTTCCAGAGGTGATGACAAATATACCAGCGTGTTAGAAGACATTGATATTGGGGGAGACTGTGCATGTGTGAGGGCAGATGGGAACTCTTTGTACTTTCTGCTCAATGTTGCCATTATCCTGAAACTGCCCTAAAAAATAAAGCCTATTTTCAAAAAGGTACATTTTCCCTAGCTCTGTCCACTGAAAAGGCATAGGGGAAAAAGAAAATCACCCTGCCTCTAATGAGCACCCCTTTTGCCAAGACTGTAGTATCTGATGTTTTTCCCCAACAAAAATAAACCAGAGCTTCACAAAGAAATAGGCAATTACATGACTGACAAAGGAAATATACAAATGTGTCTGAGGCATCTTATAGTAGCAATAAAACCATTAAAGCAATAAAACTATTAAAACCTATTGCCATGTCACAGTACTTAGGAGTTAACTTGAAAAGCCTTCTACTAGGCAAGGTGGGGGTAATTTGCATCTCAGAAAGAATAATAACTGTAGTGGAGTGACCTTAGTTAAATGATTTCAGAAACATATTTTAAAAAATACATACAGTATAGTGAGGGCATGAATTGCATGGAGCACTGGGTGTGGGGCTAAACAATGAATCTTGGAACACTGAAAAAATAAAATAAATTATTAAAAATAAGAAAAAAAGGGCTAGAGTTTCAGTTAAACAAGGTAAATAAGTTCTGGAGATCTAATGTACAACAATGTAACTATAGTTAATAATTTTGTATTGTATCTTTGAAATTTGCTGAGAGTAGATCTTAAATGTTCTCCTCATCCACACAAAAAAATGGTAACCGTATGAGGTGATGGATATGCTAAATATCTTGAGTGTGGTAAACACTTCACAATATATACATGTATAAAAACATCAAGTTTTACATTTTAAAATCATTCAGTTTTTGATTGCCAACTATACTTCAATAAAGTTGAAACAAAATTTTTAAAAAAAGAACAATGGGCAAAAAAAAAAAAATGGTCTCCTTAGAAGGATGCTAAGAAAGTAATTAATTCTGTTAAAAACTGGTACAATAAGGAAAATAATCAAGCATTTATCCTTTTCTTCTGTGAACAAAACTTTGGACTAACCAATTCAAATAGCTGATTCTTTACAGCCATATTCCAGCTGAAAAAAGGGAAGGAAAAATAATAAAGTTAGAATACTCCCATTTTGAAACTTTATAATGAAAACAAAATAATCTAAGCAATGATTATCGATATTTGCTAATACCATAAAATGAAGGACAACCAGACACTATCTCCTGGTGAAAGTACACAGTAACAGTCAAAATAATTCTAACAAAATAAAATAAAAGAACTAAACCTGAATCTAACCAGAGCTTTGTATTTAACTATCAGCTGACAGGAAATTCAGGGAGCAGAGAAATATGCCAAGCATAAACTATGCAAAATGAATTGAGGGAAAAAAAAGGTAACCAATTGCAACATTCTGAAGACTGACTGGATTTTTAATCAATCTAAGGAATTACGATATATTTCTAAATAGTATAATGGTAGAATGGTTGTGATTTTATTTATTTATTTTTTAATGATTGTGATTTTAGAAGGGCCTTTATCGTTCAGTGAAATAGTTAAAAATGAAAGATGTTATGCCCAGAATTTGCTTCAAAATAATGTAGTGGGTGGGCATTTACCCCAAAGATATGGATGTAGTGAAAAGAAGGGCCATATGCACTTCAATGTTCATCGCAGCAATGGCCACAATTGCCAAACTATGGAAAGAGCCAAGGTGCGCATCAACAGATGAATGGATAAAGAAGATGTGGTAGATATATACAATGGAATACTATGCCTCCATCAGAAAGGATGATTATCCAACTTTTGTAGCAACATGGACTGGACTGGAAGAGATTATGCTGAGTGAAATAAGTCAAGAAGAGAAAGTCAAGTATCGCATGGTTTCACTTACTTGCGGTGCATGAGGGGTAACCTGGAGGACAGTGGGAGAAGGAAAGTAAATGGGAACTAGGGTAATCTAGGGAGGGAAACAAAACAACAGAGACTTTGGACACAGAAACCAACTGAGGGACTTGGAGGGAGGGGGGTGGAGGGATGGGAGAGCCTGGTGGTGGGTACTGGGGACACCTAAAGCATGGAGCACTGGGTGTGGGGAATGGGGAATGAATCTTGAACCACTGGAAAAAAAAAATTAGTAACAATAAAAAAAAAACTTAGTCATGAGACTCGTCATATATATATTATATATTATAGTATATTATATATACTTATATATATCAGCGGGTCATATGCTTGGAGGGTGATTGCCAGCATGTATCTTCCTTTCCTTAAGAATGTGACATGTAGATCATGAAGCCTTATTACTTTGGTTTGTTTATGTCATGCATTCATTCATTAATATTTGTTGACTGTATACCTGAATATATAGTTTCCCTGGAATTAGAGTTTTTTCCGCTTACATGTCTTAAATTAAACAGCTGACTCTCTACTGGACAGATTCTTTTATAGGATCAATTAGTTACTGGGTGTATTTGTCTAATTTCCAAAATAAACAGTATTTTGGGGAAATAATTAAAAAAAAGAAATAATGTAGTGGGGCTGAGTGGGTAGAGGCAAAACTGAAACAAGTCTGTCCATGTATGATAACTGCTGTGAAGATTCATGATGGATACGTAGAGGATATATGACACTATTCTAGATGTTTTTACTTGTTTGAAAATTTCCATAATAAAAAATGTTTTATAATGGTAGCATTACAACAGGAAAAAAAGAATACTTGATATCCTAACAAATATTTCTCCAATACTTAATGTGAAAGCAGCAAATACTCCAACAAATATTCAAATTGCAATGTGAATGACTCAACCCTAACATAGAAAAGTTTAAGAGATCTATTTTATTCAATTGTTTAGGTAACAAATTTAGGCTCACCCGAATTTCTAACTCTTCCGTCATTTTGAGTCACAGACTCAAAAATGTTTTGTTAAAAACATCTGCAAACAGTATTTACTTGAAAAGATAGGTAGATAAAATGATCTTAGGCAAACTAGTTTCCTCATAGAAACTTCAGAAGAAAGTTTTAAATTACGTTTAAACATAGAGAGGTCTGGAGACCTAAGAAATAGTTCTGACTTCCATAAAGAGGCAGATGTCAGGACAGCAACTGTGAGTTAGAAAAAAGAATGCCACTAAAAATAAGCTTTATATGATTAAATGAGATAAAAAGCATTTAAATGGTTAGTAATGCAATGAAAGCAAATAACATAAGCCATGAGATGGTATGGGTGGCTCTAACCTCAGAAGAGGGTTGAGAAAGAACAAGAGATGAGAATGATTTGGTCACCCTCACTGTCTTCGCAGAGAATAATAGTCATGGAGATCAACTCAACTCACACGGAAGACAAAGTCTAAGAGCTTAATGAATTTGAAGAAGTTCTTTAATATCCTACTACAGAATAAACTATTTTGATAGAAATGTTTACATGATAAGGCATACGAAGACCCTCACGTAAATTAACAGATTGATGACCAAGATAAATACAAATGAAATGTATGTCTGAGACATGAGCTTTCGTCAAGCCCATCTGAAATTGTTAGGACTTTTGAAGATGCTCAGGAGACAAATACTGGAAATGAAGAAAATATGGCAATATAATATGGGCAAACCTTGTGTCAATTAGTTTTCCCCCCTGAAGGAATTCATGGTTTCAGGATTGGATTTAATTAGAAAGGCCAAAATGTTGACTATTGCACCATCAATGAAAAATATTTTTTTTTCTATATATTTTGCTTAATGTGAAAAACATATTGCTATAAGCTGAGCAGCAAGGAGAATTCCAGGACCGCTGAAATAATTGTGTTTATATCTTTTGGAAACTGTAGATACAACAAGTACACCCTGAATAAACATACATAGAACTATAGATTATAACACACTGAACCATCAAAGGATAAATCTACTTATCATAGGAAGGCAAGCATTCCATGACATTTGATAAAAGTGAGTCTTACACTTCTGAATATTAGAATTTACCTTTAGCATAACTCACAGATAGGAATAATCATACTATTAACCATATACTCAAGCCAGATTATTTCATTAGACTCTTTGTGTACAATAGTGTCTGATGTATATTATGTTCTTATAGTCCATTTATTTGATTATAACATTCAGAAGTATTAGTTAATAGGTACAGAGTTCTAGTTTTGCAAGATGAAAAGAGATCTGGAGATGGCTGGTGATGATGGTTCCACAACAATACAAATGCACTTAATAGTACTGAACTATAGGGGCACCTGGGTGGCTCAGTTGGTTAAGCGACTACCTTCAGCTTGGGTCATGATCCTGGAAACCCGGGATCGAGCCCTACATCAGGCTCCCTGCTTGGCAGGAAGCCTGCTTCTCCCTCTCTCACTCCCCCTGCTTGTATTCCCTCTCTAGCTGTGTTTCTCTCTATCAAATAAATAAATAAGATCTTTAAAAAAAAAAAAGAGAAATAGTACTGAACTGTACATTTAAAAAAGGTTCAGATAGTTTTATGTTATGTTTAATTACCACAATAAACAAATTGGAAATAATTACAGAGATATTAGTAGGACTAAACAAAGTATGGTACAGAATCAAACCATCTGGTATATTAAAAGTATTATGTACAATTTAGAGTCATGAAAACTTAGGTATTTAATTTGGCATAGAAATGAAGGAATGAAGCAAGAAAAAGAGTTAAACAACTCAGTGTTATCATCTAGCATTAAAAACCTTGTATGTTACAAGGCACAACGGTGGCTCAGTTTGCTAAGCATCCAACTCTTGATCTTGGCTCAGGTCACGATCTCAGGGTCATGAGACTGAGCCCGGTGTCAGGTTACTGTGCTGGGCATGGAGCCTGCTTAAGATTCTCCTTCTCCCTCTCCCTCTAACAGTCTCAGATCCTGTGTACTCTCTCTCTAAAAAACAAAACAAAACAAAAAAAACCCCTTATATGTTACATTAGGGGCATTAATAAAGTCATGTACCTAGAAATAAATTGAAGCATAAAAACATAGTCCAATGATAGGAAAAAACCTTTAATTATCATTTCTATGCACACGAAATATTTATATATATATAAATATTTCATGTGCATATATATATATAACAAAGAATTTTAATGTGTTCTATTCACTTTTGTGCCTTATGCATGAAGGAATAATTTTACATATCTGACACTCTCTGGAGAGATAATTCTCCATCAGGCAATGTATTTCTGCTCAACTAACTGCCTTTGCTCTAGATTATCTTTTTAAAGATGTTTGTATTGAGAACATCCTTGGAAGACACAGATACTGTCTCCCTTAGAACAAAAACAGGTTTGCTTACAGACTTAAAAGATTTCTCTCTTGAGAAAAAGACAGGCATGTATACCACCCATTATAAGAGATTTGAGTTCCCTAAAGTCAAGCTTCCTCTCCTTTCATGAAATTCACTACACACACAAGTATCATTTTGTTTCCTTCATGTTTCCCTGAAGGAATTGAGGCTTAGAAAAATGGCACAAAAATGTGGATACTCCAGCTACTGCTATTGCTGTGAGTAATAAATGGTCCTTTGTCTCATACCCAGGAATATCATGTCTTCTACCAGCATCCATGAAACTGAGGCATACTGGTTTGTTGACTTGTTACTAGGTAAAATCTCAGACCCTTGTCCTCTGCTATATGTGTTTTAATGTAATGAGTAATGTTTAATTCTGCAAATAGAAAAAGTAACTGAAACATGCATGTTATCCCTAATTCTCTGGAAAGTCTAATTCTATTTTACAGTTCTTCCTGCAAACATTATGAATGAAGTACCACAGATATTCTACATGAGTTTCTTCAGTTCTGCTTATACTTCTAATTTCTGGATTTTTATTCATTTTCCCAAGAAGTATTATACTCCTGCTTGATGAAGTTACCAAAGCTTAAGTATCCCAAGTTCATATACCTACAAGTGATCCAATCATGTATGGTTGAGTATGACAGGGGAGGAGATTGTGTAATATAAATACGGCTTTCTAAAATTGCCATCATGAACAGGGAGTGTCGGAAGCCGGTTGTCAATCGAACAGGTCAGAAGTGGGGGTGGGGGGCCGTGTAAGAATGAAAAGAAAAGACAAGGAGACAGAAAGTTGACCAGGAGGCAGTGAACACTGTAGCAATGACTTTATTTAGCTTCTCCTTTTTATACCCCAAAAGGAACAGATCAAAACAAACTGCTGTTTTCAGCATTTTGCACATATTCCCTTAAGACCCTGTTTACTTTCCTTTGTGTTCCCTGCTGGCACCTCAAGGTTTCCTCCTTTCTTGGTCCTTGCCCAAGCTCCCTAAGTTCTTAGATAAGGCGCATATTCTCTCAGTAATTGGCCTCCTGCAGCCTCCCACAAGGGAGTCTAGAATGGGCAGATTCTATTTGGAAGGCCCCTCATTACATCAGGCACCAAGACCAGCATAGTCTCTTGGCATTTCTCCCAGTTTAACTGAATAGTACAACCTCAGTAGTAGTTTTTACATGTCAACTTCTCTATACTTAATTTCTTTGTAAAAAAAAAAAAAAGGTAACTGCAGTTCAGTAGTCAAGCTATAAGTATGTTCTGAAAACTAATGAATGAATATGGCTCACTTTCTTAGATAAAAGGCATTATAGATTAAAATTATTATTTGATTTAATTTTTTTGAGAATTGAAAAAGATTTATTTTATTTTATTTTTTATTACATTATTTTATTTTTTCAGTGTTTCAAGATTCGTTGTTTATGCCCCACACCCAGTGCTCCATGCAATTTGTGCCCTCAGTACCCACCACCAGGCTCACCCATTCCCCTACCCCCTCCATTTCAAGACCCTCAGTTTGTTTCTCAGAGTCCATAGTCTGTCATGCTTCATCTCCCACTCCAATTTACCCCAATTCACATTTCCTTTCCTTCTCCTACTGTCCTCCTTATGATCCACAAGTAAGTGAAACTATATGATATTTGACTTTCTCTGCTTGACTTATTTCATACAGCATAATCTCCTCCAATCAAGTCCATGTTGCTACAAAAGTTGGGTATTCATCCTTTCTGATGGAGGCATACCATTCCATTGTATATATAGACCATATCTTCTTTATGCATTCATCTGTTGAAGGGCATCTTGGCTCTTTCCAGAGTTTGGTGATTGTGGCCATTGCTGCTATGAACATTGGGGTACATATGGCCCTTCTTTTCACTACATCTGTATCTTTGGGGTAAATACCCAGTAGTGCAATTGCAGGGTCATAGGGTAGCTGTATTTTTAATTTTTTTTTATTGTTACTTAAAATTTTTTTCCCAGTGTTCCAAGATTCATTCCCCATTCCCCACACCCAGTGCTCCATGCAATAGGTACCCCCAGTACCCACCACCAGGCTCACCCACCCCTCCACCACCCTCCCTCCAAGTCCCGCAGTTTGTTTCTGTGTCCAAAGTCTCTGTTGTTTCATTTCTCTCCCTGGATTACCCTACTTCCCATTTACTTTCCTTCTCCCATTGTCCTCCAGGTTGCCCCTCATGCACCACAAGTAAGTGAAACCATGTGATACTTGACTTTCTCTACTTGGCTTATTTCACTCGGCATAATCCTCTTCTATTACCTGACTTCAGGCTTTATTACAAAGCTGTGATTACCAAGACAGCATGGTACTGGCACAAAAACAGAGAAATAGACCAATGGAACAGAGTGGAGAGCCCACATATGGACCCACAAATCTATGGGCAAATCATCTTTGACAAAGCAGGAAAAAATATCCAGTGGAAAAAAGACAATCTCTTCAATAAATGGTGCTGGGAAAATTGGATAGCTACGTATAGAAGAATGAAATTAGACCATTCTCTTACACCATACACAAAGGCAAACTCGAAATGGATGAAAGACCTCAACGTGAGGCAGGAATCCATCAAAATCCTGGAAAAGAACATAGGCAGTAACCTCTTTGACATCGGCCACAGCAACTTCTTTCAAGACACGTCTCCAAAGGCAAAGGAGACAAAAGCGAAAATGAACTTCTGGGACTTCATCAAAATAAAAAGCTTCTGTATAGCA